>ML784218.1:1083184-1102122 GCA_009831015.1 Picea engelmannii | reverse complement strand
CTAATCGACAGTGGATCTCAATCTAATCTAATCTCAGAAGAATTGGTTAAGAAATTGGGATTAAAAACACAAACTCATCATAAGCCTTACACACTTAAATGGATAAGCAATCATCATCAGATGCACATAACAAAGCAGTGCACGGTAAAATTTGCAATTTCAGATAAGTATGTGGATGAAGTAACTTGTGATGTTGTGTCGTTAAAAGAATGTGGAATGGTCTTAGGTAGTCCGTACTTGTATGATCGTAAGGCAATATTCTACAGAACAAAGAATCAGTATCAATTCACTAAAGAAGGTCATGATTGTGTGGTACATGCTCATCATGTTAAAACAAGTAAAACACTTCAAACAATGGAACAATTAACGAAGGCAGTGCAAATATGCGACAAACCAATAATTGTTTCAAATGAAGTAATAGATCTTAAGCAAGAACAAGACATGGTTATTGAATGGAGAATCAATCATAAATTGCTTCAAGATAAGCTCATGTCGTGAAAATACCTTAAGTATATCAGGTCATTTGCAGTCATCTTTCTGATGTTATCATTAGCAATGTTTTCTACATGGATGATAGTGGCTTCAATAAGATGTAACAAAGTTCAAATGGCTAATAATGTACTGTCAGTTGTCATGATTGTGTTACAGTTGATCTTGATGAGACAGGTGCACAGGACAGAGTTCAGAGACAGAGGACAAACCGGGTGGCCTATCCCGAGCTTGTTGACTGGTTAGTAACCTTTTGGGGACCAAAAGGTCTTTTTGTGGGGAGGTGTGATCCGAAATTGGATCCAGAAGCCTGATAGGGCTTGAAAAATGCTCAAAAATGAAAGTGCTCGGAATGTGACGAAACCTATGCCATTGCGTCCGTCTCGTCTTCCTGATTCCGGTGGTATATTTACTTTGTCAAACGGAGTCTGTATGGAGAAGATATCGCGTTCTGTCCGAAAAGTCAAACAGACAAAAAAAAAGGGGATGACTGTACAGTCTGTACAGTCCACGTAGCATGACCGTACAACTGACGTGGCATGTCCATACAGATAACGTGGCAGTTCTAGATTGTGACACGTGGTAGCCTCGGATGATGACATGTGGCAGCACCAGAAGGTGACACGTGGCAGGCGAATTTGACCGACTTGTCATACAGTTGGACCAGTTCTGAAGTGACACGTGTCACCACTGAAAGGGTGACACGTGGCAGGGTGACGTCATCCAGTGACATGGCAGGATGACAGAGTGTACGGTAGGGCTGATGCAGCAAATCGACGTGGCATTATAGATAGGTTGATGTGGCACACACGTGGGCCAATCAACAGATGATGCATGTCAATATCTGGTTGGTTGGTAAGGTGCCACGTGACCCAGTCACGGGCTGACACGTGGCACCGTATGATTGGATATTGTGTTTGGTTTATAAAATATGGTTTGGCGTCGTCGGGGGTCGAACCCACGACCTCCCAGAGGGTGAAAGGACTCGGAAAGCCGGGCTAGCCAGGGCGCCGGCCGGTGGAACTTGTTATGTAATCGGCGCGAATTTAAATTAAATTGCAACTAAGGTTTGGTTCGGCGGGAAAAGGGTCGGGGCTTAGCCCCAACCCTTTGTATTGGCATATAACCATGCCATGTAACCGGAAGGGCAACCAAATATGTGGGAGGTGTAACTATAAGCCCCGGTTCAATGGACCAATGGTCCTATCAATAAGCCACATGACCAGGAACCTTAACGCATGGAGCGCGCAGGTGTTACAACAGAGTTTGGCCCGTGGGCCTATGAAACCACCACGAGACCAGGGCTGAAGCAAGTGCAAAGGGGCCAGTGCATGAGGCGCATGGCCACATTGGCCTATTTATATGACCAGGGGTGCGCCTATCGGGGGCTGCGTCCGATTTTTTATTATTTTTGGTTTTGGTTATAATGTTTTTGGTTTTTTGTTGTAACAATGCCTAATTTTAATTGATTTTCTCCATTTTTGGGGGATATTGGGCATTTTTGGAGGCCAAATTCTTGGAGGAAGTTGGATCTGAGAAACCAACTCCAAGTCTATATAAACCAGGCCTGTTTGAGGCCATGGACAGTCATTCAGAGCAGAGTTATGCTGAAGAAAAGCCAAGACAAAGTCAGTTTGATGCAGGGAATCCTTTGAGGTGGAGATGTTGTCGGATCGTTTCTGGGAGCTTGGAGCATCCGTTTTGCATGCCGTTTTCTTTGCAGGGTTCTATAGATCTGGGAGAACAAGACCAGATCAGTCTTGTAGCCATTTGGCATTGTAGATATGTAATTTTGAGCACTTGAACAGAAATAAAGAAGCCTCCCCCACAAAGAAAAGGCCCGGAGACGTAGGCAAAAGTTGTGCCGAACTCCGTTATCAACCTGCGTGTTTATGGTTTGCTGTTATATTTTCATTTCAGATCTGCACATGAGTATTTGGCTGTTATAATTCTTCTTCTTCCTCATTCTTTCACTAAATTTCTCAAATGGTTAATTAATGCATGCAAGTAAAACTCAACCATAGTCATTTAAAATATCCTACGGATCAATGCAACATGTAAATCACATGAAACATGTTATCTTTTGTTTACTCCCACTTTACTTTTCCCTGTAATAATTGATTATCCCTCCAATAATTAATTATTCCTGCAATAATTTATTATCCCTGTAATAATTAAGTATCTTCTATTTGCTGCCACTTTACTTCGACATGCAACTTTGTTTAAGAGTTGACATCAATGAAAAACCAATCTTCCAATATATAAACTTGGACTCTTCTTTTTTGATAATGGAATGCAATAATTACTTATCTCTGCAATAATTAATTAATATTTTTTCAATAATTAATTAATCCTTGCAATAATTAATATTTCAACAATTAATTAATCTTTTTTCAACCACTTTAAATGGGAAATCTTATTTATGACCTTCTAGAGGCTTCTAGAATATTCTTGAGGGTCCTCCAACTTCACAGAGCCATATCTCCTCAACCGTGAGGAACTAAGTGGCATACCATATATCACCAAAAATGGCATGACACATATTATCCATCTATGATAGTATTAATTGCAAGTATACTGACCTTCATGTATTTATTCCTCGATAAACAATAGGTTCCATGACCATGAACAACAGGTCATTGGATACTCTCACATGGATCATATACCAAGGGAACATCTCAACCAACCTATACTATCATCACCAAGACATGTATCCTATGCATGTGGTACCATATACCAAGTGTATACCTTAACAATGTGTCAATATCAATGGTAGACCTCTAACATGACAACCAACTATCCAATGATCTCGTCCACATATCTAGGGATTCTAGACTTCTCCAAGGGTTGACATTGATCTCTAATATTACTCTCCAAGGGTTGACATCAATGACAACCAACTGCCCAAACCAACTATCGAATAATATCCCCCTTTGGCATTGATGGAAACACCAATATTGATGGAAACACTTAGACATGGAAAATCCATGCTCATGCTCCCCCTGTGATCATCTCTCCTCATAAATGTTTCTATCTCTCCCCCTTTGACATCAATGGAAAAGGGTATCTCCCTTAGGGCTTCTCACCCTCTCTTTATGCCTCTTTTCTTTCTCTTCACATGTTTATGTTCTTTCTCTCTAGATATTTTTCTTACTCCCCCCCTTGATTTCTTTGCAAGATTTCATGTAGATCAAATGCATATCTTCCTGTACCTTCCTCCTTTTGGAGTTTTTTTTCCATTGGTGATTCCTCTTGAAAATCATTTACATATATACAAGCATTCAAATATTTAAAAAAAACATCCAACTCTCTCTGAGTTAGTCTCTGAACCAATTTGTCCTGAACTCATGCTCTCATCAGCTGACATATATCGATCCAATCTTGCTAAGTGTCTTATGAATCCATCATTGTCCATGTGACCCATATTGTTCATGAATATTCTACTCAACTTTCCACAATGTTGACCCATCTAACATCAAACCACTCTGAAACACTTTGTTCTATCTGAAGGATAGATCTTTGAATTGTAATAGATACTGCATAGACTCCCCATGTTCAATATTGATATTACCCGGGAATCTCCAAGCCGGATGGCTAAAACAAATATCCACTCTGATGTAGAGTAATATTCCTCTTCCTTAAATATGATATCTTTCTCGTTGCCTATCGATTCATCATGATTTTGCATTGCTGCAAATCTTGTGAGTACAATCTCTAAGACCTTCTTTTCATTCACCTATTCTACTTGTTTTTCATTTCTTCTCAAAATATCCCTGTATGTGAAATATTCCTTTCTACTTGTAGATTTATCCTGATCTTGTACTATTGCAAATCCTGAGAGTATGACTTCTGGGTGTCCATCATTCATTTGTTCCTCTTTTAATTGTTCTTGTTTTCTTTTCCAAATCTTCTTATACCTGATATCAATCCTCTCTTTCATAGAGGTATCCATCATTATTCTAAAATAACGATCTATATGTCCATAGTTGTGGCATTTGTATAATTCTACTTCGTTTCTCAATGAACCAAAACAGTTTTGGTTTCAACAGTATGCTTCATAAGATTTCTTGGGATAATTGTTATTTAAGTAACCTGCATAGTTTCTTCTGTTCTTGTCATAGGCTTTGCAGTTTACAAATTTTTGTCTAAAATAACACAATTCAAACAATGACCATAAAACAATATCTGATACCTGAGAATAAATTATCTTCTTTGTGATGCACACCTTCTAAATTTGTTTTCTTGAGTCTTCTTTACTTCTAGAATTGGGGGCATGCATTCTTCCTTCTTGACAAAATATTTGAAAACATATGCATAAATTCTTTGTTCTACTTCCTGTTTTGTTGTCTTGGAGATCTATCCTATCTCATTCTATACTTGATTATATCCTAGTATGGATCTATCATCTGATGATGTTTGATTGCTGATGATTTGATGCAATATTTTGGTGCTCTTCTATTGCATATCTTTCTTTTGAAGATCTTTCCTTAAAGAGACTACTTTTGCTTCCAAGCTTCCAATTTTTTTCTCCTTTTATTCTAACTGACTCCTAAGAATTTCCTCAATTATTCTATCTTATTCTATTTTAATTTTTGGACTCATTATCATCTTCCCTAATTCTTCAAATTTAGAATTCTGAGATCCCTCTTTCATTTTTAACTCTTCCTTGAGTGACTTGTTTTTATTTCTTTCCTTTCTGAGTTCTTCTAATGCATTTATTAGCTCTTCTATGAGATCGACTTCACCTTATTATTCAAAATCATATTCTACTTCCATGAAGAGTACTTTGTCTGAATCCCCGTTACTATCACTAACCTCCTCGTCTAATGAGGAATTGTTCTCTTTTGAGTGGAAAATTTTCTTGAATACTTTCTTATTGTTTCTTCTCTTGTTTCCGTTTTGATATTTCTCTTTCCTTTTAGAATATTCTTCTTCATCATTGTATTTATTCATGTGAGGACATTTAGAATAAAAATGACCAATACCACCACAATTAAAACATTTCAATGGAAACATACCTTTATACTTTCCAGTTCCTTTCGGTAATTTTCTTACGAAGGTAGCCATCTCCTCATCTTCATCTGAATCATCACTACAATTGCAACTTGGTTTTGACTTTTTCTTGTGCTTCTTTTTTATCTTCTTGGATTCCTTGAAAGTTTCTTCCTTTGTGACTAGGTTCTCCTGTTTTTTTCTCATCTCATAGGCTATAAATATTCCATGTAGCTCGTCCATGCTCAATGTACCGTGATCTTCTCTTTCTTCTAGGGATGATATTTTAGAATCAAATCTCATAGGAAGAGACCTCAATACCTTTTGAAAAATCACTAAGTTATCAATTTCTACTCCCAATCCTGTAATAGTGTCCTCATCTTCCTTCATCTTCAACTATTCAAACTTAGCTCTGAAAATTTGAAGCTTAGGTCTCTTTACCTTGCCATCTCCTTCATAAATATTTTCGATTTTATCCCAAATATCCTTTGTACTACCACAATGCATAACTTTGACAAATACTAAATCAACTAGACTGCTTGGAATAGTACCTTTAGCCTTTGAGTTGTTTTTGCTGAGTTTCTTTCCATCTTTGTCAGTTGGGGGAGTGGTTGGTGTTTTATACCCATCTAATATTTATTTCCAAACATCAAATCTTTGTTCCTGTAAAAAAAATTCCATCCTTTTATTCCAGAAGGTATATTTCTTACCTTCAAAACTTGGTTCTCCAATCTTAGCGTATTCCATGTTCTCCTTCCAGTGGTTAGACTGCTTCCTGAAGGACCTGCTATGATACCAATTGTTGGAATACTGAGAGGGGGGGTGAATCAATATTAGTACTTTTATTTATTTAACCACAATATAAATATTCAATGATATTTAATCAACATTCAATATAGCATTAGAACCATAAATCAATGCATAAATCACACATAAACACAATACACTGAAGTTTTACATGGAAACCCAATGCGGGAAAAACACATGGAATGATTTTATTATTTGTCAAAGAGTATATTCATTGGAAGCAACAAATTTGTATTTCTCCATATACAAATGGAAGGAGGCTCCAACTCTCTATTTATAGGATGCAACATGAAGGAAGCTCCAAATCCCTAATTTTCCATCTCCAACCATAAGGAGAATACAACCCCTTTCCTTTCCCCATCCAAACACCCTAAAATATAAATGTAGGCAACTATGTCACTACCTCTAGTGTTGTAACTGATAACCCATTATTGTTGATGTTCCTGCTACTGATATCCCTATCTCACCAAGACTGCAACCACACACACCTCATACCAAAATCCAAAAAAGAGTTCTTCAAATCAAGTGCTCATAACACATTGAGGCATACCTGCTCTTGATTTCTTCAGATTAACTCTCTAACACACTGAGTAGGACATAACTTTACCTTGGATATCAAATGAGTTCCTAATCCCTGATCTTCTTGTATTTTTCCTCACAGATCCATGATTGTGTGCACTTTCTTCCCATGGGTATCCACTTGTTTCCTCACTGCAACTCGCAAATGTCTGCGGTTTTCCTTCTGAAACTCACAAATATACTCAAGGATTTCCTGTATGAAACCCCTTCTCCTTACTCTCAGCTCTTGAAAACTTCTCTGACTCACTGCCTCAGATATCCATCTTGTATTCTCATAGGTTAATACAGAGAAGGGATTTGCAATGGAATCTTCTCTGTGTTATAAAGAGAAATTTCTTGATGACATGTAATTTCCATGCAACATGCAACATGTTATCTTTTGTTTACTCCCACTTTTCTTTTTCCTGTAATAATTAATTATCCCTCCAATAATTAATTATTCTTGCAATAATTAATTATCCTTGCAATAATTAATTATCTTATGTTTACTACCACTTTACTTTGACATACAACTTTTTTTAAGAGTTGACATCAATGACAACCAATCTTCCAGCATCTAAACTTGGAATCTTATTTTTGATAATGAAATGCAATAATTAATTGTCCCTGCAATAATTAATTAATATTTTTTTGATAATTAATTAATCCTTGTAATCATTAATATTTCAACAATTAATTAATGTTTTTGCAACCACTTTAACTGTTCAAGCTTCTTGATGACCTTATATAGGCTTCTAGAATATTCTTAAGGGTCCTCCAACTTCACAGAGCCATATCACCTCAACCATGAGGAACTACGTGGTGTACCATATATCAACAAAAATGGCATGAAACATACTATCCATCTATGATAGTATTACTCACAAGTATATTGACCTTCATATCTTTATTCTTCAATCATCTGCAGGTTCCATGACCATGGCCAACCTGTCACTGGATCCTCTCACATGGATCATATACCAAGGGAACCTCTCAACCAACCTATACCATCATCACTAAGAGATGTATCCTATGCATGTGTTACCATATACCAAGTGTATACCTTAACAATGTGTCAATATCAATGGTAGACCTCTAACACGACAAGCAACTTTCCAATTATCTCTTTGTTGTAAGTGGGGTACTTGAAGACAACATCTGATAGTGTCTCACTATGATAGGCCATAGGGTGGCCGTGTTGAGTGAGAATGATGCCCACAACATAGTCTGAAGCATCTGTCTCGATCTCAAAGGGATGTTGCAGGTCCGATAGTGAAAGTATTGGGGCTGAGGACAAGCACTGCTTCAAATCATCGAACACTTGTTGTTGGGACTGACCCCACACAAATTTATCCTTACCACCACCCCAGGTTACTTGGCTGAGGGACCATGCAATATGGGAGAATCCCAACACGAAGCTGCGGTACAAATTGGTAAGGCCCAAGAAGCTCTGAAGCTCAGTGAGTGTGGTTGGGGTTGTCCAACCACATACGACTTGGATCTTTTATGGATACACATGTACACCATGCTGATCAATGATGTAGCCTAGGCAATGGACCCTATCCATGCCGAAGGATCGTTTTTCCAAGTTTGCGTATAGCTTGTGTTGTCGCAGGGTGTGCAGAACTTGTTGAATATGTTGCAAGTGTTCTACCCAAGTATTGTTGTAAATGAGAATGTCATCCAAATACACTACTACAAAAGTATTGGTGAATGGTCGTAGGATATTTTCCATCATCCTCATAAAAGTAGCTGGATCATTTGTCAAGCTAGAGGGCATGACCAACCATTCAAAAAGACCTTCCTTTGACTTGAAGAAATTCTTCCATACATCTGTCTGTTCTACCGGGACCTAGTGGTATCCATAATTCAGATCAATCTTAATGAATTATTTTTCCCCCATGAGATGATCAAGGAGGTTGTCGATTCGGGGAATCGGGTATCAGTGTCTGATTGTTATTTTATTCAGGGCCCAATAATCAATGCAGAGTCTCCAAGTTCCATCTTTCTTCTGTACCAGCATGATTGGGCTCCCGCAAGGTGATGAGATGGGACGAATATTCCCTTTGTGGAGAAGTTCTTGGATCTTCTGCTTGATCTCCTCATTCTCTAATAGAGAGAAAAAGTAGACTGGCCCATTGGGAAACAATTCACCAATAGTCATATCGATGGGGTGCTTGACCTGACAGTCCAGAGGTACCCCGATAGGTGAGGATAATATATTTGAGTATGCTTCCACGACCTTATCCACTTGCTTCTGCTGTGTGGAGAGGTCGGCTATGGAGACCTTGGATGTGGCTGCTATCTTTCACTCATTCTAAGAGAAAATAAAAAAGAAGACAAACTTCCCCATCTGAGAGATGAAATTCCTACATTTCTTGGCAGAGATCAAGGAAATAACACTAGGTGGGACTGCCTCCGGTATCCTGTATAATTTCTTGTTCAAAGTAATAATAACACTACAAGGCCTAGACTCATATAAAGCATGGTGTTTCCATAAATATGGTTGGCCCAAAAGAACATTACAAACTTCGAGAGGGGAAACATCACACAATACCTCATCTTTGAAGGGCTTGATGTCGTATGACATGTGACATTGTTGGCTGACGCGGATGTCGCTTCCTTGGCAGAGCCATCTGATGGTGTAGGGCTACGGGTGTGGCATTTTTGACATAGTGAGTCTCTTGAAAACCTCTGTGTTATCACTGAAATTTCGTCCGCACATGGCAACAAGAACTCAGCATCGTCAAAATAGGAATGAAGTCATTCATGGCATTGAATTAATTTCACAGCATTGCAAAAGGGTCAAAAACTATATAATGTAACCAAAAATTGAAGGGCACTTTATAGAATCTGGGTGTGCGCGCATAGGCACGTAATAGGAACGTACAAGGTGCGCATGCGTGCCCGACGCGCGGCTGTCTGCGCAAAAACCCGCGCACCTGCTAAACGACGCATTTATGAAATTGGTCGGCCTCCCAAGCACTAATGGATCAACTCCCAAGTCGATTTGACTCCCAAATCTGAGCTGAATCCACATGGTAGGCTGGTCAAAGACCTAATTAAGCCCTAAAGATCCCCTTTTCACACCTCAAAGGGGTTACATAATCACCCAATGCTATGCTATATAAAGCCATGAGGAAACCTCATTTTCTCAAGGAATTTCATGTATTGTTATGCTGCTAAGATTGTTAAGGACTCACTCTTTGACAATAACATATTAGCACCATTTCATTGAGCCATTCACCTATCCATTGAGTGAATGTGCTTGGAGTTCTTTCACCATCATTCTCATTTTCTTATTGTAAGGAGAGCAAGTTTGTGAGGCCCTCAAGAGCCTTCCTTTGGAGGAAGAAGGAACCGCAGTTCCCTTTCTTCATTGTGCTTTGGATTTCATCAATTGATCAACCTAAAAACATTGGTGATATTGGTCTTTTGTGTTTGTTATTTCTTTTTCCATATGCTCACAGTTTTAGTTTGTTTTTATTTAATTCTTGTTTATATCTTTGTTGTTCTTTTTCTAACCCTTTCCACTACAGTTGTCATGCTCTGCAAGACCCAACAGGGCATGTAAGCACTCTCAATTTGCTCACAAGGTGACGAATAGAGTGCAAACAGATTGGCGACCATACTGGGGAGTTTGGTATCAATTCCTTCCTCATTTGGGTTTATTTTGCTTTCCTTTTGCTTTCATTAACTTGTAGGGACACAAACCGGCCTCTGCCGACCTGCTAACCAGTCAATTCAAGGGAGAATTGAGAGAAATCCATCTGGATTTTATTTCTCGGTCACTTGTCACAAGCGCGTGGGTATTTAACCCCACAGATGCGCATCGGGTGTGCATTCGCCTGCACAACATTCTCTCTGCACGCATGCGCTTTATTCCTTAAATTTGTCAGCGCGCAGGCGCCATATGTGCCTCTGTCTACACTGGAGGCCGCGCATCTGAACTAAATTTTTCACATTGTAAGGTCTTGGGATGTAGGGAAAGACATTTTCCTTCTTAGGAATGATGATATGCATGCTCTAAATACTGCACCACTTAGACCCCTCAACTTATAAAGGGGATAATCAAACAAACATAGGCACTTAGGTGGATAAAAATCATTTTCCCTTATTTGCTTTTAGCCACATGGATGGCTTGCTTTGATTTATAATCTAAGTTGGAAAATCATACTTAATCACACCTAATTCACATTTGGGACTAGAAGTTGGAATAGTAATCCTTGAGTATGCTCTTCTCTTGCGCAATCAAGCGATCTTGAGAATCAGAAAGAGATTGCAAAAACAACCTCATCTCCCTTAAACAAAATTTCAAAACTTTTAGGAGAGGACAACGGCCCTTTTTGGGACCCCTCTTAGCTTCATTTTTTCAAACACATCCTTGTAACGGGCCCATACATGCCCACATGTCAAACAAAGCTAGGATAGTGTTTGAATTTCTACTTTCTTAGATCAAAAAACTAAGAGAGTTTAAAAGTTTGTAACAGGCCCACACATGCCCACATGTTCAATCTAGGATAGTTTCATGTTTTTTCTAGATTAACTCACACATAGGGAGTTAAAGGATAGTAACGGACCACATGTCCACATGCTAGTTTCCTAGGGCTTTTAAAATTCCACAAGGTTGTACCAATGACATCTAGCTAAATAGGTAATCACACTCTTGTAAGGACCAAGCGAAGTCCACATGCAGCAAGGTGACATCTAAATAACTAAAATTTGGTACACTTTTCACTCACACACAAAAGTCACTTTTGCACTCACATAGCCTCTTCTCGAAACGTGGAGGTCTAAGTAGGTTTCCTCTAAAGGGATTCTGAAAACACCCCATCTTTTCTTGACAGGACTATCCACTCCCACTTTTAATCAAACGAGGTTGGTTTGCACCCCCAGCTTCACAAAACAACTTCATCTAAAAAATTTCTAAAAACTCACTAAGTTTTCCTCCACAGGAGGTGCCAAAATAAGTTTTTAGTCTAGGTAGGATTTCGGGGATAGGCATCCAAATAACTCCCCGTTATCTAGTTCTCGCATTTTCAAACATAGAAGTTGACAAATAGGGAACTTCAAAACCCTCCAAGTCCAGTGTTCCAATCACCATAAGGCAGGGAGATACCCGTGAATGGTCGAAGGTTGAGGTCCAGTTGTTCTATGCGTCCCCCCTTGAGGCACCCACCTCTTGGACGGGATCCAGCCCGTGACCCATTTCTTAGGCCGAAAATCTAAATGCCGCACTTGGACCGAGGTACCTAGTAACCAATTTTAGGACATCTACCCAGGTGGCGATTGTGGGCTGCAATCGCACCTTGATTRGATTTTGTGTGGCTTTGGGAAGTATCGCCAGCTCTTTCGGTATATTGCCCCCTCTACCCCTCATTATAACCAGTTACTTCATCCTTCACTAGTGTCTCTTCCGGTGACTTCAGACCCCACTGTTGAGAGCTATTGGAAGGTCCAGTGCTATTTGAGAGGAAGGACATTATGTCTTCTAGGACACGAGCATTTGCTTTCTTTTGATTCCCCCACGCGGACAAAACCCTCTTACCCATATATATGTTTCTTTCTCATGTTATGTATGATGCACATCTGATTACAGTTTGACTTTGATATATATATTGTGTAAACAGTTACAGCAAAGATTCTTGTTCCTATATTTCTCTCACCACTTTTGCACACATTCACACAACCAGTTTGACATCATTGGGGAACCACAGAACCCCCGTCGTTCACGACGCTTGTTCAATCTCCCACCTATCTTAGGGGGAGTATCTGGTCGTACCCGCTCATCGGTACCTCCTTCACACACTCCTGTGAGTGCTACCATCTTAGGGTCAGCTTTGCTTGGTTCTACCTTACTTGGGTCCACTTCCCAAGGTCATACATTCACTCGCTCTCCTTTGCACGGAAGTGGGGGACCCACTTCCTCTCAAGGAGGGAGCACCAACCCACCTAGTCCCCATCAAGGATCAGGTTCACAACATACGATGGTTGGAACTAACATTCCCACCCCACTACAGATTCCATACTTGGCCTCTCTCAACATACCGGATCTCACCAAGCTCACCAATGATCCTATATTGCATGATCCCACATGGCCTGCAATGCCAACAGAACTTCCTTCAGACATACCAAAGTTTGAAGGAAAGGCGGGGGACGACCCCGCCAACCACGTTATGAATTTTCATCTATGGTGATCTTCTAATAGCATTATGGATGATTCCATCAGACTGTGATTATTTCAATGCACACTTAGTGGCCCATCAGCCAAATGGTATGTCGAAGAAAAATCAGGGTCACATACGACCTTTGAGTCATTGGCCAAAGTCTTCTTGACGTTTTTCCAATTACCCATCAGCCATGACAACGGTCTAGAACTACTATCCAATTTCAAACAGACCTCAACCACTCACATCGCTGACCACATTCATGAGTGGCGTAGGCGACGTAGTTTGTGTAAAGCAGAAACCACCAAGCAACAATGCCTTGATTGGTTTCTTCGATCACTTGTCGCACTCCTTGGCAAAGATGTCACTTCCACCTTCCCTCAGTCTGAAGAGGAAGCCATTAGTAAGGCCCAACAATATGACCTTATCTACACACAGTCAGGATACTTATACACAGTACTTCCTGATCTTCCCAAATCTGCGCCATTTGGCCAAGACAAACCTGGGATGTCTCACTCAGCAGACGGACTAATAGGTACCACCACATACCATGGTCCACAACCCCAACCTCCACCGATGTATGGAACACCTCAATACCCGCCGGACTATGGGGGCACTCCTTATTTCCCCCCACCCCCTTATCAATAGCCGTATCCTATTGCTATACCTCCACCCATCAGTGGACCACCATCGGCGCCCCCCATACATCCACCTATTCCTCCAAATGGCGGTACTCCATCAACATCATATTATAGTACTAGTGAAAGCACACAGCCTTCCTATGTACCTTATGGATCGGTATCACCTCAAAATCCTTATTTTCCATTTCCTGGTCCTCCACAACCCATGGCTCCCCCACACCCACATGCGGGGGTAAATTTTGTTCAACCATCGGCTGCTCAACAATACCAAAATTTTGAATAATTGAACACAGCCAACCCTTTGAACAATGCTAAGAAGAAAGGACAGAATAGAAATAACAACAACCCTGGTCAAGGCGGGAATCAACCTCCACAACACCAACCCAGTGGGGGCAACCAGAATCAAGGGAACCAAAACCCCCAAGAGGGAAATAACAACAAACGCCAAGGGAAAAATAATGTTAAAACCATCCACCCTTGTGCTCTTTGTGGCGTGTTCAGTCACTACACTCACCATTGCCCCCAAATCACTGATTTCAAAAGGTTGAAAGAATCCGGGAGCATTCCCCCTTCCCCAACGCAACCTGCCCCTCAGCAGGAACAACAACAATACGCGCAACAACCCCTTCCCGCCATGCTACAAAATCCTATCCCACATCAAGGTGTCATAAACACCCAGCAGGACACACAACATCCCCCACCTCAGGCGGGCCAATATCATAACCCCAACAATCCAGCAGAACGGACAATTCTCCTCACCAGTGAGGAAGAAGTTCTTCTGCAAACACACAATCGTCAGTATCCTACAACAACTGAGTCTACTCCCATCTCTCCAGAAACAAACCCTCCACCGACGGGACCCCCATTGATGATCCCTCACCCTTCTGCCAAACCACCATTACGCATCCCTCGCATCCCCTTGCGCAGGAATGTTCACAATCCACAGGCTAGGGCAACACATAACTACAGCTTGGTAGATGACTTAGCTCAATCCCCGGCTGCCATGTCAGTCCTGGAAGTCCTCTAGACTTGTCCTACACAGCGGAAATCACTACTTTCTGCCTTGGGGGCAGTCAACCCTGCCGATACTTGACTCATCACTTTTGACCTTGATAGCTGCAAACCTCGTCTTCCAGCCGCGGTCGCTATTCAAGTTCCAGTCAAAATACAGAACATCACCGTCCATCGATGTATCATCGATGAAGGAGCATCTACATGCATAATGTCCAAAACAGTATGGCACAAAATTGGTTCCCCGGAACTCATACCATCCGCCATCACATTACGAGCTTATGACGGAAGACCATCATCTCCTGAAGGGCTCTTCCAAAATGTCCCCGTGGAACTCGGGGGCAAAACGATTCTCATTGACATTGAAGTTATCGACGCTCAACTAGATTACAATATCTTGTTTGGACGTAGCTACATGTATGGTATGAAGGCAGTGGCATCATCAGTCTTTAGGACCATCATATTCACCCACAACGGAAAGATTGTGACCATCGACCAAGTCTCCCATTATGAGCCAAATCCATCTGCCAATCTCGATAACATTCTTCCTCTCATCCACACCAATAAAGACGCATATCCACTTGTCGAGATGGGTCCTTGGATTTTTAAAGTTCCAGCCTTGTTAGGGACATACCACGGAGCACCGCCACTCCTTCCCCCTAATCAAGTATGCGTCGTCTCATCCAACGGAACTCACACGGAGGATACGCTTCCTCCTCAGGAGGCTTCCGTCATTCCTGACGTCTCAGTAGTCGCAGAACCACTCCAGTCAGAGCCTCCTGCACATTCGTCGACCTCGACAGTCCATGAATCCACATCCCCTCGGGGGCATAGTCCCATTTTGGAGACACTCCCCCAACCCCTCACCCAAATTCCCTTCTTTTACCCTCCACCCGATATAGAAGCTTTCTAGGTAGCCGCAATGCTCACACTACCCAATATGGTGCTAGAAATCCCAGTGTGGTATTTACACCCACCTGAGATGGTCCCTCGCCCATCCCTTCCCCCACAGGAAGGCCTCCCCATGACGATTCCCATCCTCACCCCCACTACCCCCATACTCCCTACCCCCCCTGCTACAGTTGGGGGCAGGAGAAAGAAGAAAGAGCCCTCAGCTCCACTTCCTTCACGCATCCCACCAACTTGCGCATTATGTGAGAAAGAGGGTCACCAAACTAACAATTGCCCATCCCTACCTGAATTACAGAATTTAATTCCTCCCAATCCAACTCCCACAACACCCGTCACTACTGCTAGTCCCACTACTACCATCACGCCTTCCAGTAGTAAAGGGTTGAGGACTAAATTTGCGTGTGCTATATGTTCGGAATATGGCCATTACACCCATCACTACCCAACACTGCCATGCTTCCGGCAGACATTAGCGGTAGTACGCCAGAACGTCCAGAACAACCCACGCCCTACTAAGTCCTCATCCAACATCACTGACATCCGCTATGTCACCACTACAGTCAATGAACGTATGATGCCCTTTCTCTCTCTGTAATTCATAGACTCACTATACATACCGATTTCCTATGATCCTCGCATATAGGCAACGACAATTGACCCAGCATCACCAACCCGCAGCAACAGTCATTGACATTCCTTCATCACTCGTGGATCTCCATATCATTTCTCCAGAACCCGAGGCACTCCCAATGCCTCCATGGTTCTTTGATGACATCTCTGAATATTTACCCCGTAATCCCCCCAACTCTCCTGCTCATCCCCCTATGGAGATTTTCCATCCAACCACCATGGGCACCCCTCAGTATTTCAACATATGGTTTATGTCGAGTGAACCCTCATCATTCGCTAGCATCACTCCCATCGCTTCTCTGGAAGGGGGCAAACACACTAGCGCTGAGATCACTCCTCATGACCCCTTATATTCCTGGCATTTCCAATGCGACGAGGAAATACTGGAAGAGCTTCAACGCCCAGACTTTCCCTGGGATGCACTACATCACCGTTCACTCTTCCTCCCACAGGAAGCCCTCATGCCTGCTAATCAAAACCCCATTTACGCGGTTGAAACCAAAGATTTTATCCCATCCAGACCTATCGATTGGTTCAACAATCCCATTCCAGCCCCTGATGCATTTGAAGAAGGTAACATGGCCAACATTTTCCACACCATCAAAATCGACATTTCCATTAAAAGTGGCGTAGTCGAAGAACTCATCATTGGAGCTGCTTGCACTCCTCAGGAAATTGCCGCATATAAAGCCCTCTTCCAAGAATACAGGGATATCTTCGCCTGGTCATACACGGAGATGCCCGGCCTCGACCCATCTATTGTCGAACATCGCATCGACACTTGGCCTGACATCACCCCTGTTCGCCAGAAACAACGACCGCTACACCCATCCAAGGCCGCGGCTATCAAAGTCGAGATAGACAAATTACGTACGGCCGGATTTATTTACCCCATCACTTACACATCCTAGGTTTCCAACCCTATACCCATCAACAAAAAGCAGGGCACAATCCGCGTCTGCAAAAACTTTCACGATCTCAATAACGCATGTCCAAAAAACAATTTTCCAATGCCTTTCATCGATCAAATTATCGATGACTGCGTCGGCCACGAGGCTCTCTCCTTTATGGATGGATTCTATGGCTATAACCAAATTCAGATTCACCCAGCAGATCAATATAAAACTGCATTCATTACCCCGTGGGGTACTTTTGCATACCGTGTCATGCCCTTCGGCCTAAAAAACGTCGGCACAACTTTCCAGCGGGCCATGACATACATTTTTCACGATCTAGCTGCAATCATCCTTGCCTACTTGGACAACCTCACAGCTCGATCCAAGAAATGCATCCAACATCTTGATGATTTACGAATCATCTTTCAACGGTGTCGTCAATACAAAATCCGCTTGAACCCTCTCAAGTGTGTGTTTTTTGTCACCGTCGGGCGACTCCTCGGTTTTATCGTTTCCCAAAGAGGTATTATCGTGGACCCCCTCAAAGTCAAATCCATCACCGAAATTCCACCCCCTCAGAATTTACGACAACTGCAGAGGCTACAGGGCAAAGCTAACTTCCTCAGATGCTTTGTTCCAGATTACGCCATATGCGCACATGGTTTCCTTCGCTTACTTCGTCATGACATCCCCTTTCACTGGGACGAGTATGCCCAACAGTCGTTTGATGATCTCAAAGAAGCGTTATCAAATGCACCTTTGATTAGCGCACCTAACTACAACCGCGACTACATCCTCTACGTATCAGCATCAGCTGTATCAGTAGCCGGCATTCTCGTCCAGCTCGGAGATGACAATCGTGAACATGTCATTTACTACATTAGTAAGAACCTCTCAGGACCACCCTTGAAGTACAAACACGAAGAGAAACTTGCTCTTGCTGTTGTCCTCGCAGTCCAAAAACTGCGCCATTATATTCTGCTTCGCACTACCAAATTCGTCGCAGATTCCAACCCTATGCAATATTTGCTCAGCCGTCGCCAAGTTCACGGCAAATTCGCTCGATGGATCATTATCCTACAGGAATATGACCTTGAATTCTCAACACCTAAGAGTAAGAAGGCCCTCGTTCTCGCCGAACTTGTCACGGCCCTTCCCTCTGACATCACTAGTGCCCCCGTCAACAGTGATTTCCCCGATGAACATCTCTTTTACATCGCCTCAGATGATCCTTGGTATGGCGACCTCCTCGTCTACCTACAAACTCAAAATTTTAGTAACCATCTATCACGAGATGATCGTCGGTGTATTTTCCATCATGCCCCTCGTTATCTCCTCATCGGAGACATCCTATATCGGCGGGGCATCGACACCATTCTTTGACGGTGCCTGACTATTGATGAGGCCAACAGAGTCTTAACGACTACCACAGCGGCGCATGTGGGGGCCATCTTTTGGGTATCTCCACGACTCAAAAGATCATCTGAGCCGGTTACTTTTGGCCTACCTTGTTCCATGGTTGCATTCACACCGTGAAAATTTGTGAGCAATGTCAGCTCTATGCCAACAAAGCCCGAGCTCCCCCCGCTCTTCTTCACCCCGTCATTACGGCCGACCCCTTTTGCAAATGGGGCATCGACTTTATGACTTGTAATCCCCCATCCATCAATGGTCACAAATACATAGTTGTCACCGTTGATTACTTTACCAAATGGGCCGAAGCAATGCCCACTTTCAACAACACCGCTGACACTGCAGCACGCTTCTTCTTTAACCACGTCATATCCCGTTTTGGCATACCACTCCAACTCGTTTCCGACCATGGGAAACACTTT
>ML784218.1:1051676-1081979 GCA_009831015.1 Picea engelmannii | reverse complement strand
GTAGTAAATACCGCTACAGGTTTCATGCCATTTCATTTAGTCCATGGGGTCGAGAAAACTCTTCCCATCGAGTGCGAAATTCCCACCCTTCGCACCGCAATTGAGCTATTACCTGACACTGCTCCAATGGAGCAGCGCTTGCTGAACTTGGAGTCACTGGATGAAGATCGTCGATCTTCATTACAGAACAACGAGGCAGCTAAAAAATGATCCAAGGCTACCTTTGATCGCCAGGTCAACCTTCGCTCATTTCACGAAGGCGACCTCGTCCTGGCCTATGATATCGCCCATGATACCTTTGGCCACGGAAAGTTCGAATCACTTTGGCATGGCCCTTACATCATCCAACATTTCCTCACCAAAGGCACATACATCCTAGCCTCCCCTGAAGGCCTCTCACTCAAGGAACCCATCAACGGGTTGTACCTCAAGAAATTTTATGCTTAAACGTAGTCATACTACTTTAGGTCATTTCTTTGTTTAGTGTTTTTAATCTCTTTTCTCTCTCACCCCTCTCGTCTAAACTATCCTTTGTGCTATTGACAGATGCTTCCTTCACCAATCTACCACATTGGTTACGCCAACGGCGCCAGCCGTTGGACACAAAATCTCGCTTCGGCTGCTTGGGCTCTCTACACCCCTTCACATGAAATGCTACATTCAAGCGGCATATGTTTGGGGCCAGCAACCAACAACCAAGCCAAATACACTGATGTCATTGGCCTCCTAACTGATGCCCAACATCATCATATTCGTCACCTTAGTGTCTTCCTCGACTCACAACTAGTCGTTCTCCAGCTCAACAATATGTACCGTGTACGCGATCCGTGCCTCTTTCGCAAATACCTGCAGGTTAGATTATTATCTNGACATTTTGATTCCATTACATTTACACATATTCCAAGACAATTGAATCAAACAACAGATGAAATAGCTAACATGGTGTTAGATTGGCATATATCACATCAATCTACACATACATAAAACATCCCATACATCCTGTCACAGCATATAGATAGAAAAGACATCATCATCATCAACAAAAAATACATGTAAACAACACTAGGATATCACAAAAGATGTATACTCATATATATATATATATATATATATATATCAAGGCCTACCCGGCCATCCGACTGTTTACATACAAAAAATACATATGTCCATAGGCCAGTGCCACACCTCGGTACAAAATCGGCTCACCAGCCTATATACAAAATCACAAAAGTATACAATATACATACATCAGGGTGCCTCTATCGCACCCCCAGCTGCTCCTCCCTCAGGAGGAGGTGGTGGCCCACCCCCACCTGCCCCAGGCGGTGGTGGTGGAACACCTGCAGGACCCCCTGCCCCGGCGGTAGGCATCCACTAGTCATAGCGGAAAGCACAGCTGCTCGTCGCACTATCCCCCGCCATGGTGGCAGTAATCCAATGCACTACTCCAGGAACCCCTCAGCCTAGATACGGATCCACATGCCCTCAGGCACGTCCTGTAACACCGTCTCTAGACGACGACGTATGTCATCAACATCAGCTCCCTGAAACTCCAAATCTCCTCTGCAATCTTCTCGTCTAGTCACTATAGCAGCAGGTACAAATGAGGTGGCAATGTGGGCCCTACAGCGATATATAGGCCTTTTTCCAAACTTCCACTCAACATTCTGGGAGCCCACGGTGTCCATTTTTCAAACCGTCTTCAGCCACGGGATCAACATCCCGCCGCCTACATCACGACTGTCCCTGGGTCACTTTTCGTCCTAGGCCCCCGGGGCACCTTTTTTCCATATCATGGTCAGGTACGCATGCGCATAGTCACATTTGTTAGATACATGCTCATATCTTTGATTCACTTCAGATATTGTTCACTTTGTGTATTTGGTTGTTATGTGCGCAGGTACTTGCTCATCGGTCATTGACATCATCCCTTCAGGTATATATTCAGCACTGGCATGTAGTCTATCCCACTGTATTGCATTTACATTTCCAATCACACCCTCTGATATTGGCCTTTAGGATCCTTATTCCCAGCTCTACAGTACCCACACCTCCATTTTCATCTTCGGTACTGTAACCCGGTAGCATTCTCACCCACATGAGTTGTCCCATTCATAGCACCTTTTGGCACTTTTGACACTCATGTTGTTCTCCATTACCCTTTAGGGATGGGAGTCCCGATAGTCTTTCATTATGTTGTAGATTAACCACATACTCCTTCTCCTCATTTTGCTAGCTTTCCCATATGGACTCCCCGATCATCACTTTATGGTTCTATTCTTTTTACCTGCATCCCCGCAGGATCATGAACCCTCCATCTCATCCACCATCAGTTTGCCCATCTGCGAACCTATCTTCATTTCACCTACCTCATACAGAAACTCACCAATGGGGCCCCCACCCTTCATCTGTTTTCCAAGAAATTTCTGCCCTCCCTGGGGCACTCATTTCACACTGGGGCACCCGTTTCTGTATTTGTATATTTTTCCCAAATTATTCATTATTTATTGTACAAACGCCTTTATTTTTCAGTCATTTCCTTTTGTCGTTACCGTTGGCAACTTGCTTCCTTTTTTGGCCATACGCAACCCATGTCACCCTTGGTTGGAGCATTAATTATCATTTACCCTTGCCGGCATCGTCCATATCTTCAGAGTACTCCACAGTTCAGTTACCTCTACCCTCTAAATTTGTTCACCTTGTCCTGCCTCTGGCACAACTTAGCATCGGTCTTGTCGTCCCCCTGACACTTGAACTTGTTACACGGTTGCAGCCACTTTTTCTCTCATACATCCTCCAGCCAAGGGCAGTCTTGAGTCATCCCACTTCTTGACTTCGTCCATGTACCTCTGCCACTTCCTCACCTCAGTAGATTCCACGGAGCCCTTTTTCTTCTGGGAGTCGCGTCCCCCTTTTGTCGACATCAGCACACTTTTCCAGAAGGACGACAGTATCTTGATTCTCATTCTCTATTTTTTAATGAGAGATCTCGGATGGCATAGGGTGAAACACCATTGCTCCCTGCTGTCGTTGGCCCCCATAACATTCGACACCAACACTCTCTCATGTTATGGTGGGTCTTACTTTGCGACTATTGCAATTATTTTTGTCATTTTCCGAAGACCTCTGAACTTGGTAGGGCCATCAATGCCCACATCATCGTTGCTGCTTATTACCGTGATCATTGCCTATTTTTCAGAGTATGTTCCATTGTAGAATTGTCTTCTGCCTTTATCATTACCGCCCCCGAGGGCGCTGCAGTTGACTACACCAACACTTCCATCATCTTTTTTCAGAGTTACATAACACGATCATGGGGCATGCCCGCCTCGTTTGTACACAGTTGTATATTGTTACGCACCTTCTGGAAGGTTGGGTTCTACCAGTTCCTTTCTTCTCCAAAAGATTGCTCTACATGGTCTCACTATTGCTCTCTCTTCCAACACCTTTCTCAGTAAAAGAAACATTGATGGATTTCGGCTATACGTATGCTCCTAACCTCATCCATCAGGGGGCATCTGTTATCACTGAAATTTCATCCGCACATGGCGACAATAACTCAGCATCGTCAAAACAGGAATGAAGTCATTCATGGAATTGAATTAATTTCACAGCATTGCAAAAGGGTCAAAAACTATATAATGTAACCAAAAATTGAAGGGCGCTTTACAGAAGCTGGGTGCGCGCGCATAGGCGCGTAACAGGAACATACAAGGCGCGCATGCGCGCCCAACGCGCGGTTGTCTGCGCAAAAACCCGCGCACCTTCTAAACGACACATTTATGAAATTGGTCGGCCTCCCAAGCACTAATGGATCAGCTCCCAAGCCGATTTGACTCCCAAATTTGAGTTGAATCCGCATGGTAGGCTGGTCAAAGACCTAATTAAGACCTAAAGAGCCCCTTTTCACACCTCAAAGGGGTTACATAATCACCCAATGCTATGCTATATAAAGCCATGAGGAAACCTCATTTTCTCAAGGAATTTCATGTATTGTTATGCTGCTAAGATTGTTAAGGACTCACTCTTTGACAATAACATATTAGCACCATTTCATTGATCCATTAACCTATCCATTGAGTGAATGTTCTTGGAGTTCTTTCACCATCATTCTCATTTTCTTATTGTAAGGAGAGCAAGTTTGTCAGGCCCTCAAGAGCCTTCCTTTGGAGGAAGAAGGAACCACAGTTCCCTTTCTTCATTGTGCTTTGGATTTCATCAATTGATCAGCCTAAAAACATTGGTGATATTGGTCTTTTGTGTTTGTTATTTNTTCTTCCATATGCTCATAGTTTTAGTTTGTTTTTATTTAATTCTTAGTTATAGCTTTGTCATTCTTTTTCTAACCCTTTCCACTACAGTTGTCATGCTCTGCAAGACCCAACAGGGCATGTAAGCACTCTCAATTTTCTCACAAGGTGACGAATAGAGTGCAAACACTCTGCTAAGATGAGGTTATTTTGGCTACCTATATCAATGATGAAGTGCAGCGGGGTACCCTTCACCCACATCTGTGAGTGAAAAAGGTGCTTGCCTTCCTCTGGCTTGTCTGGTTCACTGGGCTAGACCTTGGTGGTAGCAACTGTTGCACTAGGTTCTGCATTAATGATTTGTCTCCCCCTTTTTGGTTCTGACTCAGAGTCAGAACCTACATCTAATTTATAGGCTTTCACCTCAGCCACCAGCAACTGCTTTGAGCGACAATCAAAAGTGTTATGCCAGGGGTTCTTATGGAAGTCGCACCACTTCACGATATATTTTTTTATCTTTCTGGTGTCCTTCTTTGCTTGTAGCCTGGACTGGTTATTTAGAGGCAGTCCAAATTTTCTCTGTCCCTTGTTCTATGGGTTGGGGCTGCCCTTTCCTAGATTTTGTTGTGAGGGGTTCCTAGGCCCAAATTGTCGCATCTTTTGTTTGAGCTTCTGCTCGATTTTAACAGAATATTGGTAAACCGCACCCAAGGATGATATGTCTAGAAACTCCATTTCAGCCTGAATGTATCTATGTATACCACTGGGATACTTGAGCACCATATGTCTCTTATAATATTTTATACCCAGCTTGGTGCGCAAGGTATGGAATATATTTAGGAACTCAGGCACTGCTTGGTCTCTTTCCTGCCGTAGTGTGGTCAATTTTGTATACAGGTCATCATAACTTCCAACAGGGTAGTATTGTTCCTTAATAGTATCTGTGAAGGACTTTGAGGTGACCACTACTGTAAATAATGAGGGTTCCTCTATTTCCTTCTGCTCACATAAATTTTCCCACCAATCTTTGACATGGGGAACGAATTTGAGGAGCACAAAAGTAATATTTTCTATATTCAAGAAGTTATGGATAGAGAAATACCCTTCTAGCAGATTAAACCATTTTTCTACAACATCTGCTTCTATCTGACCTTCAAATATAGGAATATCGAAGTTGATTTGTACCTTGAAGGGGGCGACGCTTCCATTTGAGGAAGATGCATCACCTGTTGGTAGTCGCCAAAGGATTTACGAAAAACTATCCATCATCTCGTTCCTCTCTTGAATGAGGGATTCCTTGAGAAACATTTTGAAGGGATCTCCTGTCTTGTTGTATTTCTTTTATGTTTCCATGAGAGGTTTATTGGCCATGCGAGAGATTTTGTCCTCAAGAGAAACAAGCTCGAGACCCAATTCTTTGTACCCTGACCTCATTGGGGACATGCATTAAGAACGAAAAGGAGAAGACTGCTCTGACACCACTGATCTTGATTTTATGAGAATAACTAAATGAATACAGATTATTATCAAAATATGCTTAACATAAAATAACATATATTCAATAAAACTAGTTTCTATTCAATAAGGAAATAAGCTGAAACTATAAAATGCAGCGAAAAACAAGCTTGCTAGGATGGTGGTAGCTTATCTCTAAGAAGAGATGTGATGGTTGTGCTCATTCTCTAGAAGATTATTACAATGAGGCTCTCAAGGCCTTTCTACAATAAACATGAATTTCATGTGGGCCTCATTTGGGTAAATTAGTACATCAACTTCTCAGAGTCGTAACTTTTTCATACGATCTTTGTTTTAGGCGCATGATATCCCATTGGAAAGGTCTATTTGAGGAATGCACATGGTTCCTGTGGCGAGCCATACACATTTTGACTATGGTGATCCCTACACATTTTGACTGTGGTGAGCCCTAAAAACACGGTTTAGGGCCTCAAAATGACCCTAGAAGTCAGGGACCCGAAAACTAGGAAAAAACCACCGAACTGGAAAACTGTCAAAATGAGCCAGTTGGAATAGGTGGGAGGCCACTGCCATCCATCTGGATCATTATTTTTTGTGAATTTGTTTTTCTCTGCCTCCTTGTGGTGGAGGGTTTGTCAGGCACAAAGAGAAGAATACACGGTTGGAGAGTTCTGATAGAGCGTATATGTGCATGGATTTCACATCTATTTGTCCTGAACCTGTGCACACGTAGGAAAGTTGGCGGGATAGAATTTTTGAAAAAAATTCTCTCTCTCTATGGGGTGAAATCCTGCTCTCTAATGGTGATATTTAGGCCGGTTTGGAACCCTACACATGCAAATAAGTAAGAAAGAACACTCTAAAAGCCTAATTGGGGAGAATTTTTATTCAAATCCCCAGTATGGTCGCCAATCTATTGGGTTCCTTTCGTCAATAAAGTGGGAAAAAAGAGGTCCCTTAACTATATAGTTAGGCCCTCCATAAATCATAGTAGAGAGTTAGTTGGTTAGTGGATGAACTAACATATAAAAACAAGAAATAACAACAATGAAATGAATCTAAACTAAGAAAACAATAACTTGAAATGGATGCACAAAGAAAACACAAGAGAGATATACCAAGTAAACTGATCTTCGAATTGATACTCCTTGGAGAAATATGGGAACTTATGTGTCCCCTCTTCCTCCTTGGGAAGGCTATTGAGTCCCCAAGTACAAAGTCTTATTTCTACTATCAATGGCTAACAAAGGAAAATGGTAAATAAAGAGTGATGAAATTCTTAAGAGGAGAGATATCTAACACTTGCTAAGAATGCTCAAAGCTTTCCAAGAAGAAGGTGGCTTCCCAAAGCTAAAAATGAGAAACATAATAATACTAAAATGCTACTTCTTTTTTTCATAAAATGTCCCTTTATTTATAGGAGGGAAATATTTTTCTCAACTGGTTCTAAGTGTGAATGGGAACAAATCGGAGGTACTTCCCATTCCTTTCAATGATCCCAATAAGCAATTTGAGGGTGATTTTGGGTATGGAGGAGGTTCCCTTCATCCCAACAATGGTTGAGGCCCAACCAAATTCATTAATTCACCATTTCAACATCCGTGAGGGTCTTTCTACTGGTTGTACAATGTGTTAGCTCACACAGATGTGCACATGTGGCTTTGGCTGAATGTGTGCAGATTTACAGAACCATTTTTTTATAGTTTTTATATTTTCTTGCCAAACTGAATGTAATCCTTCTATCAATCTGAGTAGTATGTTGTGTTTGTGTTACCTGTTTCTTCATTCATTGTCTGTAGTTGTAGTGACCCATTTTTTGGTGATAACACTTGGACCCACCCCTCATACCCTCATTTCTCCCACCCGCCAAGAAGAAACCAATCATAAATGAATTACTGACCTTACTGCCCTTTAGGACCAAGTAAATAATGACATTTCGACCATTCATGCAAAAAATGGAACTTATCCGAGAACAACTCGGTATCCAAATTCCTGAAGTCCATTCCTCTCTACACCAATTCATGAACAAATTCAAGGGTCCTTCCTCCTTTGACCCACCTCTCTATATTGAAGGTGTTGACTACAGTCAACCTCTACACTCTCATTACAACTCTCTACCTCGTGACCCCCATCTTCCTAGAGTCGAGGTAAAAAAATTTGATGGCTTAGATCCACAAGCCTAGGTTACTCATATGGAACATTATTTCTCCCGTCATGGTATCATTGATGAACCAAGCTTCATTATGGAATTCTCTATTTGGATTTGGAATGATGGCAATGGTGGAAATGACAATGAAATGCATGCCAAGGGTATGTTGCCTGGTCACAGTTTGTTGCAAAGTTGTATGAATTATTTGACATGGACACCCATCATTTAGGACGTCTGACCAAGTTGAAACAATCTAGAATAGTGGAATATTTTATTGCTTCCTTTGAGCACTTGGCTTTCCACGCAGACAAAATTATAGAGGCTTTCTTCCAGGAATGCTTTATTAGTGGCCTCAAGGATGAAATATGAGCCTAGATCATCATGGATCTCCCCCAGACTTGATTGGAAGTAACTAAATATGCTAAGGAGCCACAAGATGTCATCTTTTCCTAGAGAAGAAAACCCGATTTGTTTCCCCACCCAAAACCCACCACCCATGCTCCTCAAGCCCCTCCTCTCAAGGTCCCAAAATTAACACGGGAAGAAATGGTTGAATGCCAACTCAAAGGACTTTGCTACAATTGTGATGATAAATAATTTCTTGGGCACAAGTGTAAAGAAAAAAAAAATTATGGCCATTTCAAAGGATTTTTATGATGAAAGAATCAGATCTAATGGATGCAAGAATTATATCTCAACTTACTTATACTGGCTTTTACAAAGTGCTAAAATCAAATATAAACTACTAAGTAGCAGTGGGAAACTCAAGCCTTACAATTTTGTGAAAAATAATACAAGTGCACGACAGAACCAAAAAAAGTCATGCACAAAGAGAAGAATACATGGTTGGAGAGTTCTAATACAACGTATATGTGCATGGATTGCGTGTCTATTTGTCCTGAACCTGTGCGTACATAGGAAATTTGGCGGGATAGATTTTTTGAAAAAAAATCTCTCTCTCTATGGGGTGAAATCCTTCTCTCTAATGGTGAGATTTAGGCTAGTTTTGACCCCTGCACATGAAAACAAGTAAGAAAGAACACTCTAAAAACCTAATTGGGGAGAATTTTTATTCAAATCCCCAGTCTGGTTGCCAATCTGTTGGGTTCTTTTGGTCAATAAAGTGGGAAAAAAGAGGTCCCTTAACTATCTAGTTAGGCCCTCCAGAAATCATAGTAGAGAGTTAGTTGGTTAGTGGATCAACTAACATATAAAAACAAGAAATAACAATAATGAAATGAATCTAAACTAAGAAAACAATAACTTGAAATGGATGCAAAAAGAAAACACAAGAGAGATATACCAAGTAAACGGATCTTCAAATTGATACTCCTTGGAGAAATATGGGAACTTATGTGTCCCCTCTTCCTCCTTGGGAAGGCTCTTGAGTCCCCAAGTACAAAGTCTTATTTCTACTATCAATGGCTAACAAAGGAAAATGGCAAATAAAGAGTGATGAACTACTCAAGAGGAGAGATATCTAACACTTGCTATGAAAGCTCAAAGATTTCCAAGAAGAAGGTGGCTTCCCAAAGCTAAAAATGAGCAACATAACAATACTCAAATGATTCTTCATTTTTTCATACAATGGCCCTTTATTTATAGGAGGAGGGAAATATTTTTCTCAACTGGTTCTATGTGTGAATGGGAACAATTTGGAGGTACTTCCCATCCCTTTCAGTGATACTAATAAGCAATTTGAGGGTGATTTTGGGTATGGGGGAGGTTCCCTTCATCCCAACAATGGTTGAGGCCCAACCAAATTCATTAATGCACCATTTCAGTATCTGTGCGGGTCTTTTGAATGGTTGTACAATGTGTTAGCTCACACATATGTGCGCATGTGGCTTTGGATGAATGTGTGTGGATTTATAGAACAACTTTTGTATATTTTTTTTATTTTCTTGCCAAACTGAATGTAATCCTTCCATCAATATTAGTAGTATGTTGTGTTTGTGTTACCTGTTTCTTCATTCATTGTTTGTAGTTGTAGTGACCCTTTTTCTAGTGATAACACTTGGAACCACCCCTCATACCCTCATGGCTCCCACCCGCCAAGAAGAAACCAATCATAAATGAAGTACTGGCCTTACTACCCTTTAGGCCCAAGTAAATAATGACATTTCGACCATTCCTGCAAAAAATGGAATTTATCCGAGAACAACTCGGTATCCAAATTCCTGAAGTCCATTCCTCTCTACACCAATTCATGAACAAATTCTAGGGTCCTTCCTCCTCTTACCCACCTCTCTATATTGAAGGTGTTTATGACAGTCAACCTCTACACTCTCATTACAATTATTTACCTCATGACCCCCATATTCCCAGAGTCGAGGTAAACAAATTTGATGGCTTAGATCCACAAGCCTAGGTTACTCATATGGAACACTATTTATCCTGCCATGGTATCACTAATGAGTTAACCAAGCTTCGTTATGGAATTCTCTATTTGGATCTACAATGATGGAAATGGTGGAAATGACAACGAAATGCACGCCAAGGGTATGTTTCTTGGTCACAGTTTGTTGCAAAGTTGTATGAATTATTTGACATGGAAACCCATCATTTAGGATGTCTAACCAAGTTGAAACAATCTAGAATAGTGGAGTATTTTATTTCTTCCTTTGAGCACTTGGCTTTCCACACAGACAAAATTACAGAGGCTTTCTTCCAGGAATTCTTTATTAGTGGCCTCAAGGATGAAATTTAAGCCCAGGTCATCATGGATCTCCCCTAGACTTGATTGGAAGTAGCTAAATATTCCAAGGAGTCACAAGATGTCATCTTTTCCTAGAGCAGAAAACCCAATTTTTTCCCCACCCAAAACCCACCACCCATGCTCCTCAAGCCCCTCCTCTCAAGGTCCCAAAATTAACATAGGAAGAAATGGTTGAATGTTAACTCAAGGGTCTTTCCTACAATTGTGATTATAAATAATTTCCTGGGAACAAGTGTAAAGAAAAAAAACTTTTTATGGCCATTTCAAAGGATTTTTATGATGAAGAGATTGAGGTTTCACCTGAAGCAGAGCTACCCAAAACCAATGATTCTATGTCACCCTATGATCCTCCTGAAGTTGAACTAATTATTTCCCTAAATGATATATTTGGTTTTTCTACTCCCCAAACCATCAAACTAGCGACAACACTCATAATTTCATTCATCATTGCCTTGCTCAAGAAGTAAAATGTTATATCTGTGTTGTCAACAATTTTCAAATCATGATTTCCAATGGTGGTTCCAAAAAATATGGGGGGCGTTTTGAAAATGTACAACTAAAAATTGGTCAGTATAACTTGAAATATCACATGTTTTCTATTGAAAAGAGTGGTTGTGACATTGTTCTTGGTTTTGAATGGTTACACACTATTGTCCCCATCACCATGTATTTTAAGGAATTAACCATGCAATTCCAACATGAAGGACAACATCATAAATTCCAAGGAATTACAATAGGGTATCCAAATATCATTAGCTCCAATCGCATGGAAACGTTACTCAAAAAAGGTCATTCTGGCATCTTTTCCCAACTCCATTCCATTCAAGTAGTTGAGACACCCTCGATACACACTGAACTTCAAGTGATCCTTTCCTTCCATGCCACTATTTTCCAAAATCCCCAGGTCCTTCCCCCCTCCCTGGGAGACCATGACCATTCAATTCCTTTAATATCAGGTAGTCTTCCTCCCAATGTTCTCCCTTATCACCATCCCTTTGCCAAAAAAAATTAAATTGAGAAAATTGCCCAAGAATAGTTAGAAGCAGGTGTTATCTACCCAAGTACCAACCCCTATTCTTCCCTTGTTGTCATGGTACTCAAGAAGGAAGGCACTTGGTGTATGTGTCCTTATTTTCACGCCATTAACAAAGTCACCATCAAGGAAAAATTTCCCATTCCTGTCATAGATGACCTTCTGGATGAACTTAGTGGGGTTCAATACTTTAACAAACTTGACCTATGTTCAGGCTACCACCAGATACGTATGAAAGAGGAAGACATCCCCAAGATTGCATTTCGCACTCATGAGGGCCACTATGAGTTCTTGGTCATGCCCTTTAGCCTCTGTAATTCCCCTTCCACTTTTCAAATCCTCATGAATCGTGTATTTTTTCCTTTCCTCCATGATTTTGTGTTAGTTTTCTTTGATGATATTCTCATTTGTAGTAAAACCTGGCCAAACCATCTCACCTATGTAGACAAAGTTATCCATCTCCTCTCCAAGCACCAAATTTTCCTCAAATAGTCTAAATTTTCTTTTGGTGCCTCTAAATTTGAGTACATGGGTCATACTTTTAGCAAGGATGGTGTAAGGGTGGATCATGTTATCACTATGTAAATTACCTAGGCTAAGGAAGCAACTCACAAAAGTAACCACAAAACCTCTTTAGAATTGAAACTATCCCTTTACGTTCATAGAGGGATCTTTTTTGTCACTTGGTCTCTAAATGATAGATTTCCTCTTGAGGATAAGAGGCTAGATATTTGATTAGATGAAGGGTTTTTTAAGGTTTTTTGGCAAGAAGGAAAGGAACTTGTTGGAAAATGGAGTCAACTCTGAAAACAAATGAAATGAACAACTAGTAGGTTGAACTCTCAAGGAAGAAAATGCTAGGTAGGTGATAATATTTTAGTTGTTTTAAATTTCTTGTTATAGAGTGGAAGAAGGAGAAAACACATAACAACAATCAAAGCACCAATAAATATTAATTCTAGTGAGTTAAGAAGAAAAGTCAATGTTTAGATTGCTTGAATCTAAAGCATCATTTTGAGATGAATTTCATACCATTCAATTTCCAATTTAAACATATATCAATTTGTAGATCAAAGATAAATAAACAAGAAGAAAATACATGAAAGGGACAGAGACATCAGTTCATCACCACTAGAATATTTGGTATGAAAAGTTCAGGACTTATGCACTAGTATTTCATTCAAGTTCAAAAAATCTCTACAATGTTCAAGACAAATTATCCTTTGTGCTTCTGCCAACCCTTTGCACATTCAAAGTGCTAAAATATATAATCAAACTACATTCTTATGCTATAGAAGTTGAACTTCTCTACTATCCTATAACTCTGTATATAATTACATCAAAAAAGGGAACAAACTCTAACCACTTGCTAAAAATAGCAATTCGTTTAACCATATTTAATGCATACAATATTCCTATCAATAAGATATTCTCCAACATATTTTCGAGTTTGAAGCTTATGTGAGTCATCAAGGACAACTGGAGACAAATTTTGGACTGATCTGAGCGCTGACAAGGCTCCCTGTCACCTTTGCATAGTGAACTATTGTAAATCACTTTGTAACTTCAACCTACATCAGTTGCATCGAGAGCAACTGTAATTTGATGTGGAACTACAACCTACAATAGTTGCGTAGTGAGCTTTACACATCCTGGTGAATGTCTTCAGTAAAATTTGTTTAGGAGGTGGCTAAAACAATGTTGAAGGCTAAAAAATCACCGCTATGTCATTCACCCATCATTTCCCAATGTCCTATTATACTCAGTGTACTTTCAACACTTGCAAAGTGTGAGCTCGTTATGCCAGTTCTATACAATGCCATTTTCCAGCCAAAACTCAAAACAATTTTAAACCTTGGTTTATCAAAAAGTAAAATTTGTGAAATCATGCCATTTATATCTCAACCACCTCTTCTAGTAGGTCCAACTTACCCCTAACCTCATCATCAACTTTGATCCTTTGTTTCAAAGACCTATTTTCCTTTCTCAATGAAATGTTTTGTCTCTTCAAGTTTCCCACTTGCCTAAATAGAAGCACATTTCTTCTTAGCTTTGACTGGGCATTTGTAAGAGCTACACAAAAATTTATGATGGTTGGTCCACATTCCTTAAGGTGTCTCTCAGTATTTAGTTCTAATAGTATTCTCTCTTACCTCAGTTGAATGATTAGGTCTTGAGCCTCCCTTAATTTCTTATTTATCCATTTGATAGTTTTCTCACCCTCTCTACGTGAAGTATGAATCTTCTCAATTGATGTAGGTTGGCCCTGTGCTTATGTTTCCTTTGCAAGCTTGTAATCAAAGGTTATCTTTCTGGATGAGGATATTGTTAAGGGGGGTGTAGTTTTAATAAAATCCACAGTCTTATGAATTTTCCTACTTTCCTTCTCTTTAGAAGCTTCTGGAACCTTTAAGATTGATTCCTTTTTTGAACCTATTGCATCTTGTGGAGTTTGAATATCATAAAACTTCTCAGCCAATTTCCTCTTCATCTCCCTGTTATCATGAAAATATTGGGCTATGACATGTTGATATTCCTTAAGATGATCTTGTATCTCTTTGATTACTTTGTCTTTCTCTTCTAACTTCATCTAATCTTCATCCATTTCTTGAGTTGAGTGTTCAACAGGTTGTGTATGGAAGGAAGGTATAGGCAATATTTTAGTAGCTGACCTTATGATTGGGCTACTCACTTTTGGTGTTTCCTCTACCTCGACAACAAATAGTATCCTTCTACCCTTCTTCTTAGCTAGTTAGCTTGGTGAAGAATCATTAATTTTCTTTCCTTTCCCCATGCCCTATTCTTCATACCTTTTTTCTTTACCACTTGAATCTCTAGAAGCCACTTTATAAACCGATGAGGGGGTGTCTCCTTTGGGATATAAAGGAATGTTAGTTAAATTTAAGAAAGATTCCTAGTCTCTGTTTGATTTCTTGAGTTCTTCCACTGCAAATTTTTTTACCAAAGAGAAATGAAACAAACTGGTCTTAAGATGATCATCCCTAGCTTGTATTTTGTCTCCATTTTACCTAAAGTTCTGTACAGGTAGAACCTATCAAATATACCCTCACAAGTGAAATATATTTGAACCAATCTTAACATATTTTCATAATGATCCAGTATGCATTCTCTTGGAATAGTGGCACCAAACCTCTACTTTTTGTACTTGGGTTTCAGGAAATCAGTATAGAAAAATCGATCAAGAGGCATACCTTTAAACAACTTCTCCCCCTGGACTGGAATCTTAGTTACAACAACCACTGTCTCCTTTGATACTTGGAAAGTGAGTCAACAATCCTCATTTGAAATCCATTGAAATTTAGGGAAAATTCCTTTGTTACCTGTGCATTATGTCCTTGAACCTTCTCGCAAAACCTCGTGCAACCAACCTGCTCAAATGAAACCCTAAATGCAGGATCATAATTGACTAACTTTAGAATTTGTGGCTCACATATAAACACACTTCCTCCTTTTTTGTATTTGTTTTTCCCTTGAGTGGACATGCTAGAGATGTAGGATAAAACACTGAAACTGGTAAAGATAGGGAGGTTTCAAAGGCTTAAACTCTGACAAAGAATTTTACACAACGTGAAAGAAGGGTTAGGGTTTACTCAATTGAGTCAAGTGAACTCAACAATGTAACAAGAAAGTTTACATCACAGGTATTAGATGTAGGACACTTTTTATACATAAGATATATCCCTTCAGTTTCTGGGCAACGAAAAATAGAGGAAAATGGGATGCGTAGAATGCAAACATGGGTTTGCGTAGCAGGAAGATAGGGGTTTGTGTATGTGATGGATAGGTTTGCGTAGCGGGTAAAATAATTTGAATTTTGTGGAGAACAAGGGTATTGAGCAATGAAAAATGGGAGGTTAGAGACATGAAAACATTGATCAAAGAATGATTTGAATGTTATTGGTTCGTTTAACATGACAATACCTTTTGGGTAGCGCCAAGCAACTTGCATCATGTGTACTTTTTCTGTAGACCAAGTACAAAACTATTTTGAAAGATATAAAAAATGAGTTTATGACCTTTGATGGCCCTCTAACTTTGATAATATGTCATTATGCTCCATGACACCCCCTAAAACCATTCCACCTAAACATATGACTTTTTTTTTTGATATGCCATTTGGAGTTTATTTGAACAATGACCCAAAGGCCTTTGAAAAAACTTTATGAAAAATAACTCTTTGAAAAAACACACACTCAATGACTCAATTAGGAATGAATTGGTCTTCCCAAGACCAATGCAGGACTTTGCAAACTCTTTAAAAACCTCTAACTCTACCCTAAAAATAACGATACTAACATTTGGCTCCAATGGGGATGTTTTCCTCCCTGTGAGGCAACAAAGAATAACATACCATGTGCCTTATCCATTGGGCTTTATTTTGACTAAAAAAGACTCTAAAAATGAAAAAATGATCTGACAAAACTTTTTACAAACTTGACACAAAATAATTAAACTCAACAGAATCTTAGGGCCTTCACTTCGGGCTTCAATTTATGATGAATGATGAATTCAACTGCTCTATTTGAAAAATAAAATGGTTATTTACAATGAGATAAAAGATAAAAAAATTCTTTAAGTAAAATAGTGTTTGAGAAACCTTCCATTCACAGTCCCCCCACCAATGAGATCTCCATTTCTTTATTGTAGCATATAATCATTTCTTCCATAATAAGAAACAATTATGAATGGTCCCAACTAGAGGTAGTCAAACTTTCCATGCTTCCCTTTATCTTCATTTCTTGCTTCCCATTTTAGCACCGGATCATCTACCTTGAAATCATCAACCTTTGTATGTTTATCAAACACTTTCTTCATTTTATCTTGATGCAATTGTGTGTTTTTGTACACTTCTTCTCTCATTTGTTGTACATGAATCAATTGATTAATCCTCCTTTGAACATTATTTAGTTCAACTTCATGTTCTTGTAGCAGTTTCATAACTGGAAGCCCTAATGAGGTAGGGAAAAATGCATCTGTTCCATATACAATATGGAAATGAGATGTAGAAATAGACCTCTTGGTAGTAATCCTATCATCCCACAATGCATATATGAGTTTATTGTGCCAAGCCTTCTTGTTTTCCTGTAACAACATTTTTATAATTCTTGTCAGACTCTTGTTGGATGACTCAACTAATCCATTACCCTGTGGGTAATAAGCTGTGGAATGACCAAGGATTATGTTTTAATCATTGCAAAACTTTTCCATCCTCTTGGACTTGAATGTTGTTGCATTATTAATTATTATTTTCACTAGGCAACAAAACCTAGAAATTTACTTTCCAGAAATTGTATAATGACAACATCAGTATCTTTCCTTGTTGGTACTGCTTCAATCCATTTGGTGAAATAGTCTGTTGCTGTCAATATCCATTTGTGCTAAGTTGAAGATGTTGCATGAATCTCTCCTATAAAACCAAGGTCCCACTTCCTAAAAAATGCTTCAACAGAAATTGGTTTCAAAGGAAAGGGAAACAATTTCCTTTTCCCATAAAAAATCTGACATTGATGATAGATTTCCACTTCCTTGTATACATCAGAGAAAATGTTTGGCCAAAAAAACTATGCTCTCAGTGTCTTATGCACTGTGGTTTTCCAATAATGGTGTCGTGCACAATCACCCTTATGAAATTATTTGATATCCTATTTTACCTTATCTTCCAATAAGAAACATAGCAGAATTCTCCCCTGGATCCTTCCAATACAGAGAACCATCAAGAATAAAAAAATTTGTTTCTTTAAATTTCAGAAATATAGCCTTTGTTTTTCTTAATTCAGGAGGAGCTTGTAAATTTATCAACACATATATAATGTCAACATACCATGGAGATTCAAGATATTTTTGGGATAACTGTGGCACTGTTTCTTCTTTTGAATTTTCTAACATATCTACAATAAAACTTATCCCCAAGACATCATAATTTCACTGTGTCTTCAGTTTGGCAAGCCCCTAAACTTTGATAATGTTTGTAGGATTTATCTCCAGGTCATATTCTAAAAAAAAATCTATCCACTTTCCCCTTCTTCCTTTAGGATAAGAATAGGTCATGATATCTTTCACAACATCACTGGGAACAAAAGCGACAACATGAGAATGAAAAATATAAATTCTGAATTCTTTTAGGGATTTTACCAGTGAATATTCTTTCTTCTCCATGATGTCATACTTCAAAGGGGAATCTATCAAATTTATGTTGTAATAGGCTATGGGCCTTTCAAAATTATGTTCATTCTTATGCAACAAAACACCATCAATAATGTGTTCTGATGAAAAATAAAATAAGATGAAATCCTTTGCATAGTCTGGATCATCAAGATGCACCATGATTTGGTTGTATCAGAAAAATCCATCAAGCATTGACATTTTATGTGATCCAACCACTTTCTATAAAATATAATCCATCTTGGGAAGAGGATAGTTATCTTTGAGGGAAACCCTATTCATATTTCGAAAATCTACACACAACCTTATTTCACCACTTTTTTGTCTGAAAGGAACTAAGTTATCCAACCATTTAGAGAATCTCAAAGATGGGACAGATGTACCCTTTGTGGAGCAGTTCTTGGATCTGCCGATTTATATCCTCGTTCTCTAATAGAGAGTGACAGTAGACTGGCCCATTGGGCAGCATTGCACCAATATTCATATTGATGGGGTGCTTGACCTGACAGTCCAGAGGTACCCCAGTAGGTGAGGATAATATATATGAGTATGCTTACACGACCTTATTCACTTGCTTCTGCTGTGTGGAGAAGTTGGCTACGAAGACCTTGGATGTGGCTTCCATCTTTCACTCATTCTAAGAGTGAATCATGAATAAGACAAACTTCGTCATCTGAGAGATGACCTTCCTACATTGCTTGACAGAGATCAAGGAAATAACACTAGGTTGGACTACCTCTAGTATCCTGTACAATTTCTTTTTCAAATTAATAATAACACTACGAGGCCTAGACTCATATAAAGCATGGTGTTTCCATAAATATGGTTGGCCCAAAAGAACATTACAAACTTTGAGAGGGGAAACATCACACAATACCTTGTCTTTGAAGGGTTTGATGTCGTATGGCATGTGACATTGTTGGTTGAAGTGGATGTCGCTTCCTTGGCAGAGCCATCTGATGGTGTAGGGCTATGGGTGTGGCATTTTCAGCAGGGTGAGTCACTTGAAAACCTCTGCTGAGATGAGGTTCTTTTGGCTACCTATATCAATGATGAAGTGTAGCAAGGTACCCTTCACCCACATTTGTGAGTGAAAAAGGTTCTCGCCTTCCTCTGGCTCGTCTGGTTCACTGGGCTAGATCTTGGTGGTAGCAATGGTAGAAATAGGTTCTGCATCAATGATCTGTCTCCCCCTTTCTGGTTCTGACTCAGAGTCAGAACCCGCATATAATTTATAGGTTTTCACCTTAGCCACCAACGACTGCTTTGAGTGAAAATCAATAGTGTTATGCCAGGGGCTCTTATGGAAGTCACACCACTTCCCGATATATTTTTTTTATCTTTTCAGTGTCCTTCTTTTCTTGCAGCCTAGACTGGTTGTCCTAAGGCAGTCCGGATTTTCTCTGCCCTTTGTTCTGCGGGTTGGCGCCACCCTTTCCTAGATTTTTATGTGAGGGGTTCCCAGGCCCAGATTGTCGCGTCTTTTGTTTGAGCTTCTACTTGATTTTAACGGAATATTGGTAGGCCGCACCCAAGGATGATATGTCTGGAAACTCCATTTTGGCCTGAATGTATCTATGTATACCACCGCGATAATTGAGCACCAGATGTCTCTCAGAATATTTGATACCCAGCTTGGTGCACAAGTTATGGAATATATTTGCGAACTCGGGCACTTCTTGGTCTCTTTCCTACCACAGTGTGGTCCATTTTGTATATAGGTCATCATAAATTCCAACAGGGTAGTATTGCTCCTTAATAGTATCCATGAAGGACTCCGAGGTGACCTCTACTATAAATAATGAGGGTTCCTCTATTTCCTTATGCTCACAAAATTTTTCCCACCAATCTTTGACATGGGGAACGACTTTGAGGGCACAAAAGTAATATTTTCTCTATTCAAGAAGTTATGGATAGATAAATACCTTTCTAGTAGATTAAACCATTTTTCTACAACATCTGCTTCTATCTGACCTTCAAATATAGGAATATCGAAGTTGATTTGTACCTTGAAGGGGGCGACGCCTCCGTTTGAGGAATATGGATCGCTTGTTGGTAGTTGCCAAAGGATTTACGCAAAACTATCCATAATCTCATTCCTCTCTTGTGTGAGGGAATCCTTGAGAAACATTTTGAAGGGATCTCCTGCCCCATTGTATTTCTTTTTTGTTTCCATGAGAGTTTTATTGGTGGTGCGAGAGATTTTGTCCTCAAGAGAAACAAGCTCGAGACCCAATTCTTTGTACCTTGACCTCGTTGGGGACATGCATTAAGAATGGCAATGAGAAGACCGCTCTGATACCATTGATCTGGATTTTATGAGCATAACTAAATGAATACAGATTATTATCAAAATATGCTTAACACAAAATAACCTATATACAATAAAATTGGTTTCTATTCAATAAGGAAATAAGTTGAAATTGTAAAATGCAGCGGAAAACAAGCTTGCTAGAATGGTGGCGGATTATCTCTGAGAAGAGATGTGATGGATGCGGTCATTCACTAGAATATTATTATAATGAGGCTCTCAAGGCCTTTTTACAATAAACATGAATGTCATGTGGGCCCCGTTTGGGTAAGTTAGTACATAAACTTCTCAGGGTCGTAACTTTTTCATACGATCTTCGTTTTAGGTGCACGATATCCCATTGGAAAGGACTATTCGAGGACTGCACATGGTTCCTGTGGCGATCCATACAAATTTTTACTATGGATATCCCTACACATTTTGACTATGGCAAGCCGTAAAAACGTGGTTTAGGGCCTCAAAACGACCCTAGAAGTCAGGGACCCAAAAACTAGGAAAAAACTGTCGAACTAGAAAACTACCAAAAAGAGCCAGTTGGAATAGGTGGGAGGCCACTAACATCCATCTGGATCATTATGCTTTGTGAAAATTTTTGTCTCTACCTCCTTGTGGTGGAGGGTTTTTTTGGGAGTTGCTTGAGATGTTGGTTCTAAGAAAAGTGGCTCCTAGTAACCCTGATCCTAGTACCGTGGCACTAACTAGTGTGTGTGATGGTATTGATGGTGTCTCGGTGAATCTTGGAACACCACCCAAAATTGGGGGAAAATTTATCAAGAATTTAGAATGGTGAGGATACAATGGTTCCCCTCTTATTCTAGCGTAGAAGTGAATGTGTGTAAATGGTGATGAGGGCTAGTAGGACAAGGTGCTCTCAAATTACTTTAAACAACATATTCATAAAATTACATGTACTTCAAATGGTGAAAAATCATACATCAAGACAATGTAAAAAGTGGTTTGAGATTTTTTAACTCCTCGTGGGGAAATAAAAAACAAATTCTCGTGTCATATCTGATGTAACGTCCTTCCTCTCAAATAACACTGGACCTCCAAACAATTTCTCGATAGTGGGGCCAGAGCCCATTTGAGGAGAAACTAGTGAAGGGACAAACAATGAATTATAATGAGGGGTGAAGGGGGCATATCCCATAAGTACTGGTGATATTTACCAACAACTGTTCAAAATATGATTGAGGTGTGATTGAAGCCCACAACCTCCACCTTGGGTAGATAAATACTAAATTTTGGCTACTAAGCTACCTCCATCAATCACGACATTTATATATTCGGCCTCAAAAATTGGTCATAGGCTCGATTCTTTCCAAGGGTTGGGTGACCCAAGGAGGCACGGACAAAAACACTAGACCTTGGCCTTCGAACCTTCATGGGTGTCTCCCTGCCTTATGGTATAGGAATGCTTGAGTGGGAGGATTTTGGTACCCTAATTCACAACTTTATAAGTTTCAAAATGAAAAATGATGATGTGGAGTTATTTTGATACCTATCCCCAAAATCATAACTTAGACTACCAAATTATTTTGTGTTCCTCCTGTGGAAGTTAGAAAGTGGGTTGATTATGGTTGTTTTTAGAATGTGAAAGAGGGTTGTGAAATTGGGGTCATGGACCAACTTCATTTTTTATGGAGGTGTGCACAAAGACCCTTTTCTAAACAAATTAATCCCACAAGAGTTTCAAGTATCTAACAAAAGGGATTTTTGAATAAGTGAGAGTGTGTGCAAGGAGGGGTGGTGGTGAAACAATTTTTTAATAAGTTAAATTCAAGATTTTAGCATGGTGGACATCGTGTGGTCCTTTACTTTTCTTATTTAGATAACTTACTAGATTTGTTCAAAATTACCCTTTCAGAAAAAAGGAAATCCTAAGCTATCATGGTGGATATGATAGTCCTTACTTGGACCTTTTATCTTCCTAAGGTGTTTTGTAATCTAGAAAGCTTGAAACTAGTCCTAGATTGTGACCATGTGGGTATGTGTGCACTCTTACAACTTATTTAAACTCCCTAGGTGACTTAATCTAAGAATTTGAAAACTATCCTAGAATTGCATGCATGTGGGCATATGGGTCCTTACAACTCTTTTAATTCTCAATTAAGTAAGTTGATAGGATTGGCCTCTTTTTGTAAATGATTTGATTTTTCCAAGGGAGATGGAGACTTATCTAGGAAACCTCTTTTTCTGATTTCCAATATCACAGTAAGGTGAGAGGAAAGAGAATACTCTAAGATTGATTTAGATGGTCTTCTAGTCCTAATTTAATGTGATGACTTTTGCAAAAATGAAAGCTTTTTGAAACTCAAATGAAAAACTCATTAATCCATCCACATGGAAATAAAGGAAATTAAATGTATTATGGTTTCTTTTAGACTCCCTAATTACCTATGTGTGATGTGGGTTTAATGGATGAAAGAATGAGATCTCAACTTACTTATACTGGCTTTTACAAAGTGCTAAAATCAAATATAAACTACTGAGTGGCAGTGGGAAACTCAAGCCTTACAATTTTGCAAAAAATAATACAAGTGCGTAATAGAACCAAAAAAAGTCACGCACAAAGAGAACAATACATGGTTGGAGAGTTCTGATAGAACGTAGATGTGCATGGATTGCGCGTCTATTTGTCCTGAACCTGTGCGCACGTAGGAAAGTTGGCGGGATAGAATTTTTGAAAAAAAATCTCTTTCTATCTCTATGGGGTGAAATCTTGCTCTCTAATGGTGAGATTTAGGCCGGTTTTTACCCCTGCACATGCAAATAAGTAAGAAAGAACACTCTAAAAAACTAATTGGGGAGAATTTTTATTCAAATCCCCAGTATGGTCGCCAATCCGTTGGATTCCTTTTGTCAATAAAGTGGGAAAAAAGCAGTCCCTTAACTATCTAGTTAGGCCCTCCAAAACTCATAGTAGGGAGTTAGTTGGTTAGTGGATCAACTAACATATAAAATAAATAAATAACAACAATGAAATGAATCTAAATTAAGAAAACAATAACTTGAAATGGATGCACAAAGAAAACAAAAGAGAGATATACCAAGTAAACTGATCTTCAAATTGATACTCCTTGGAGAAATATGGGAACTTATGTGTCCCCTCTTCCTCCTTGGGAAGGCTCTTGAGTCCCCAAGTACAAATTATTATTTCTACTATCAATGGCTAACAAAGGAAAATGGTAAATAAAGAGTGATGAACTACTCAAAAGGAGAGAGATCTAACACTTGCTATGAATGCTCAAAGCTTTCCAAGAAGAAGGTGGTTTCCCAAAGATAAAATGAGCAACATAACAATACTCAAGTGCTTCTTATTTTTTTTATACAATGGGCCTTTATTTATAGGAGGGAAATATTTTTCTCAACTAGTTCTAAGTGTGAATGGGAAAAAATTAGAGGTACTTCCCATCCCTTTCAGTGATCCCAAGAAGAAATTTGAGGGCGATTTTGGGTATAGGGGAGGTTCCCTTCATCCCAACAATGGTTGAGGCCCAACCAAATTCATTAATCCACCATTTCAACATCCGTGTGGGTATTTTCACTGGTTGTACAATGTGTTAGCTCACACAGATGTGCGTGTGTGGCTTTGGCTGAATGTGTGCAGATTTACAAAACCACTTTTGTATAGTTTTTTTATTTTCTTGCCAAACTGAATGTAATCCTTCCACAGATATTAGTAGTATGTTGTTTTTGTGTTACATGTTTCTTCATTCATTGTCTATAGTTGTAGTGACCCATTTTCTGGTGATAAAACTTGGAACCACCCCTCATACCTTCATGGCTCCCACCCACCAAGAAGAAACCAATCATAAATGAAGTACTGACCTTACTGCCCTTCAGGCCCAAGTAAATAATGACATTTCGACCATTCATGAAAAAAATGGAACTTATCTGAGAACAACTCGATATCCAAATTCCTGAAGTCCATTCCTCTCTACACCAATTCATGAACAAATTCCATGGTCCTTCCTCCTTTGACCCACCTCTCTATATTGAAGGTATTGACTACAGTCAACCTCTACACTCTCATTACAACTCCTTACCTCGTGACCCCCATCTTCCTAGAGTCGAGGTAAACAAATTTGATGGCTTAGATCCACAAGCCTAGGTTACTCATATGGAACACTATTTCTCCCATCATGGTATCACTAATGAGTTAACCAACCTTCGTTATGGAATTCTCTGTTTGGATCTGGAATGATGGCAATGGTGGAAATGACATCGAAATGCACACCAAGCGTATGTTGCTTGGTCACAGTTTGTTGCAAATTTGTATGAATTATTTGATATGGACACCGATCATTTAAGATGTCTGACCAAGTTGAAATAGTCTGGAATAGTGGAATATTTTATTGCATCCTTTGAGCACTTGGATTTCCACACAGACAAAATTACAGAGGCTTTCTTCTGGGAATGCTTTATCAGTGACCTCAAGGATGAAATCTGAGCCTAGGTCATCATGGATCTCCCCCAGACTTGATTGGAAGTACCTAAATATGCCAAGGAGTCACAAGATGTCATATTTTCCTAGAGCAGAAAACCTATTTTTTTTCCCCAACCAAAACCCACCACCCATGCTCCTCAAGCCCCTCCTCTCAAGGTCCCAAAATTAACACAGGAAGAAATGGTTGAATGCCAACTCAAGGGTCTTTTCTACAATTGTGATGATAAATAATTTCCCAGGCACAAGTGTAAAGAAAAAAAACTTTTTATGGCCATTTCAAAGGATTTTTCTGATGAATAGATTGAGGTTTCACCTGAAGCAGAGCTACCCAAAACCAATGATCCTTTGTCACCCTATGATCCTCCTGAAGTTGAACCAATGATTTCCCTAAATGATATCATTTGTTTTTCTTTTCCCCAAACCATCAAATTAGTGACAACACTCATAATTTCACTCATCACTGCCTTGCTCAAGAAGTAAAATGCTATATCTGTGCTGTCAACAATTTTCAAATCATGATTTCCAATGGTGGTTCAAAGAAATATGGGGGACGTTTTGAAAATGTGCACCTAAAAATTGGTCAGTATAACTTGAAATCTCACAAGTTTGCTATTGAAAAGAGTGGTTGTGACATTGTTCTCGGTGTTGAAGGGTTAGACACTCTTGGCCCCATCACCATGCATTTTAAGGAATTAACCATGCAATTATAACATGAATGACAACATCATAAATTCCAAGGAATTACAACAGGGTATCTAGATATCATTAGTTCTAATCGCATGGAAAAGTTACTCAAAAAAGGTCATTCTGGCATCATTTCCCAACTCCATTCCATTCAAGCAGTTGAGACACCCTCAGTACACACCAACCTTCAAGTGATCCTTTCCTTCCATGCCACTATTTTCCAAACTCCCCAGGTCCTTCCCCCCTCCCAGGGAGACCATGACCATTCCATTCCTTTAATATCGGCTAGTCTTGTTCCCAATGTTCTCCCTTATCATCATCCCTTTGCTAAAAAAAATTAAATTGAGAAAATTGTCCAAGAATAGTTATAAGTAGGTGTTATCTACCCAAGTACCAACCCCTATTCTTCCCTTGTTGTCATGGTCCTCAAAAAGGAAGGCACTTGGTGTATGTGTCCTTATTTTCACACCATTAACAAACTCACCATCAAGGAAAAATTTCCCATTCATGTCATAGATGACCTTCTGGATGAACTCAGTGGGGCTCAATACTTTAACAAACTTGACCTATGTTCAGGCTACCGCCAGATACGTATGAAAGAGGAAGACATCCCCAAGATTTCATTTCGCACTCATGAGGGCCACTATGAGTTCTTGGTCATGCCCTTTAGCCTCTATAATTCCCCCTCCACTTTTCAAATCCTCATGAATCGTGTCTTTTATCCTTTCCTCCATCACTTTGTGTTAGTTTTCTTTGATGATATTCTCATACATAGTAAAACCTGGCCAAACCATCTCACCTATGTAGACAACGTTATCCATCTCTTCTCTAAGCACCAAAGTTTCCTCAAATAGTCTAAATTTTATTTTGGTGCCTCTAAATTTGAGTACATGGGTCATACTTTTAGCAAGGATGGTGTAATGGTGGATCATGTTAGCACTATGTAAATTACCTAGGCTGAGGAAGAAACTCACAAAAGTAACCAAAAAACCACTTTAGAATTGAAACTATCCCTTTCCGTTCATAGAGGGATCTCTCTTGTCACTTGGTCTCTAAATGATAGATTTCCTTTTGAGGATAAGAGGCTAGATCTTTGATTAGATGAAGGGGTTTTTAAGGTTTTTTGGCAAGAAAGAAAGGAACTTGTTGGAAAATGGAGTCAACTCTGAAAACAAATGAAATGAGTGAATGGTAGGTTGAAATCTCAAGGAAGCAAATGCTAGGTAGGTGATAATATTTCATTTGTTTTAAATTTCCTGTTATAGAGTGGAAGAAGGAGAAAACACATAATAACAATCAAAGAACCAATAAATATGAAATCTAGTGAGTTAAGAAGAAAAGACAATGTTTAAATTGCTTGAATCCAAAGCATCATTTTGAGATGAATTTCATACCATTGGATTTCCAATTTAAACATATATGAATTTGTAGATAAAAGATAAAGAAAAAAGAATAACATACATGAAAGGAACACAGACTTCAGGTCATCACCACTAGAATATTTGGTATGAAAAGTTCAGGACTTTTGCACTAGTATTTCATTCAAATTCAGAAAATCTCTACAATGTTCAAGACAAAATATCCTTTGTGCTTCTGCCAACCCTTTGCACATTCAAAGTGATAAAATATACAATCGAACTACAATATTATGCTATAGAAGTTGAACTTCTCTACTATCCTATAACTCTGGATATAATTACATCAAAAAAGGGAACAAACTCTATCCACTTGCTAAAAATAGCAATTCGTTTGACCATATTTAATGCATACAATATTCCTATCAATAAGATATTCTCCAACATATTTTCGAGTTTGAAGATTATGTGAGTGATCAAGGACAACTGGAGACACATTTTGGACTGATATGAGCACTGAAAAGGCTCCCTGTCACATTTTCATAGTGAGCTATTGTAATTCACTTTGTAACTGCAACCTACATCAGTTGCGTAGCGAGAAACTGTAATTCGATGTGTAACTACAACCTACAACAGTTGTGTAGTGATATTTACACATCGTGGTGAATTTCTTTAGTAAACTTTGTTTAGGAGGTGGCTAAAACAATGTTGAAGGCTAAACATCACCGCTATGTCATTCACCCATCATTTCCCAATGTTCTATTACACTCAGTGTACTTTCAACACTTGCATAGTGTGAGCTCGCTATGCAAGTTCTATACAATGCCATTTTCCAGCCAAAGCTCAAAACAATTTTAAACCTTGGTTTATCAAAAAACAAAATTTGTGAAATCATGCCATTTATATCTCAGCCACCTCTTCCAGTAGGTCCAACTTACCCCTAGCCTCATCATCAACTTTGATCCTTTGTTTCGAAGACCTATTTTCCTTTCTCAATCAAAATTTTTGTCTCTTCAAATTTCCCACTTGCCTAAACTGAAGCACATTTCTTCTTAGCTTTGACTGGGCATTTGTAAGAGTTACACAAACATTTATGATGGCTGGTCCACATTACTAAAGGTGTCTATCCGTATTTAGTTCTGATATTATTCTCTCTTCCCTCAGCTGAATGATTAGGTCTTGAGCCTCCCTTAGTTTCTTATTTATCCATTTGATAGTTTTCTCACCCTCTCTAGGTGAAGTATGAATCTTCTCAATTGATGTCAGTTGAACCTGTGCTTGTGTTTCCTCTGCAAGCTTGTAATCAAAGGTTATCTTTCTGGATGAGGATATTGTTAAGGGGGGTGTATGTTTAATCAACTCCACAGTCTGATGAATTTTTATACTTTCCTTATCTTTAGAAGCTTCTGGAACCTTTAAGATTGATTCCTTTTTTGAACCTATTGCATCTTGTGGAATTTGAATATCATAAAACTTCTTAGCCAATTTCATCTTCATCTCCCTGTTATCATGAAAAGACTGGGCTATGACATGTTGAGCTTCCTTAAGCTGATCTTGTAGCTCTCTAATTACTTGGTCTTTCTCTTCTGACTGCACCTGATCTTCATCCATTTCTTGATTTGAGTGTTCAATAGGTTGTGTATGGAAGGAAGTGTTGGAAATATGGAAATAACAGAGACGATGCAGAATGTCAAGGTTGTCATTGATGGCAATTGTCTATGGCAGAAGAAGCTATATGATGATAGAGAAATATCCAAGCGGAGTGATAAAGGGTAGTCGACCTGATAGGAAGATGGTCGAGGTCGAGTGAAAGAAATAGTCGCAATCTAAGGAGGTCAATTGACGAAGAATGACAAAGGGAAGATCTAGTCAAAATAGAGTTTGAGGTTGAGGTCAATCGAGCAAAAGACCTGTTGGATCCCATTCAAATTTCTAGAAAGGTCCACAGCCGTCAGATCTACAGAAGCTGCGCAGAGGTTCAGCGCAAGGGTTAAGTTCTACTATGCAGAGGAGAAATCCTGGACAAGTCATCGGGATATTGGAGAAAGAATCTGAGCCATAGGATCTGAGAAGAAAACCCGATAGTCGTCGGATCTGTAAGAGTCGTGTAGGGGTTAAGTCCTACTGTGCAGTGATCTCCGTAGGGACACGCGTCAGACATCCGGAGGAGAGTAAGAGGACAGGTGGCATCGGAGAATCGGGAATCAGAGTTTCACGAGTCCCGTGTTCAATTACAACAGAAAAACTGATTTCACGATATGCGATATCACGATTCAATCTCAGCCATTGAATCAAGAATGAGATATGGACCATTGATTTTCTTCATGGAGTATCGGGGATCGGGGATCGGGACTTTGAAATGTCAAAATCTCTTGACAACGAGAAACTCGAAATCGCGATATGCGATTTTGCGATGGAATCACAGCCGTTGGATAAGAAGTGATTTGGATCATCGATCACAGCCCGTATTGGATTATCAGGGATCAGGATTTCATTATGCAAAGAGCACAATACAATGAAAACTCTGATTTCGCGATCTGCAAAATCGCGATTGAATCCAGACCATCAGATCCAGAAATGATCAGGACCGTTGATCTAACCTCTCATCGGAGTTTCGGTGATCGTGATTTGGAAGTGACAAGAACTTGCAACATTAGAAATGCCAAAATCGCGATACGCAATATCGTGACATAATCGTAGCCGTTGAGCCAAAATTACATCTGGATCGTTGATTCGACCGATATATGGAATTTTGTGTATCGGGATTCATAAGTGAAAAGAACAGTGAACATGAAGAACTCTGAAACCCCGATAGAGAGACATAAGGTTGTAGTCACGAAGTGAAGGTCACGTTGACCGGGAGCTAAGCTCAAGAGGGCTAGCGTATGTAAGGAGCCATCGGGAATCGAAGAATCGCGAGTCCAGAGGATTTGTGAATGTTGACATCGCAAATGCCGAAATCGCAATGAGTGAAATCCTGATTAGATCTGGACCATTGGATCAAGTATTGATCGGAGGGTTATTGTTCTTCCTCACACATTAACGCTTCAGTTATGAATCAGTTAAGAGAAATAGACTGATGATGGCAAATCGGTTAGCGTTTCAGTTGCCAAGACAGATGTCCTTGTATTACCGATTGGAAGGGGAAGTTGAACCGTCGGGGAGGCGTGTATAAAATAAAATGAGAGAGACTAAATCCAGTGTTGTTGAACAGAGAGGGATAGAGCTCTGCAAGTGCGAAAGTGGCAGAGGAGAACCTGCGAAGCAGAGAAAAGCTGAGAAGGCGCAGCAGAAGAAGGTGAAGCAGAGTAGTAGATCAAAGGCAGTAAAACAGGATTCGTGGCTGAGCAGTTAAGAAGATCAGAGATGATTAAGGCAGAGAAGCATAGCAGAAATGGTAAGCAAGCTATATCAGAATAAGCAAATTGGTTTGAGTAATATTTTATTTGAGCAATTAGGGTGGTAGGGTGGTGCTTGGGAGGACTGTTGTCCTCAGAAGTTCAAGTAGGTGCTTGAACACAGGAAGTTGAAGCTTCCATCTGGTTGTAGCCAGAGAAACTAGGGTGGTAGGGTGGTGTTAGGGGAGACTGATGTCTCGGTCAGCAAGTGGGTGCTTGCAGAATTTGAAGGTTGGTGCCTTCACTCAGTTGGTGCTGAGACAGATTGGAAGTTGGTGCTTCCACCCAGTGGGTG
>ML784218.1:1034164-1048365 GCA_009831015.1 Picea engelmannii | reverse complement strand
AATGGTTGTGAATATATTATCTGTGATTGTGTTGAGTTTGGTAATGAGCAGCAAAAATGGACACTTTTATAAGAAGCATTCTTGAAGTAATGAAAGAGAATCTGAACCATATGATGATTATTGAATTATATAAAAGGCAATTATCCTCAGCAATTCAAAACATGGTAGACCCCATGCATAAGAAGACTGGTTGAGAGAAGAATGGAAGCCAAATTGAAGATTGAGGACTATGAAGAAAATTTGCGAATCAGTCTTGAGCAAAATTAGATGTCTGTACAGGTTGCTGCAAGTAGGAAGATAAAACGTGAATCATCCTCTTAGTTAACATAGAGAGAGCACAAATGATTTTGAGATAATTCCATATTGGTTTCTCATGACCGGGTCCTTGGGGTTATCTTGATAGGGGGAGCATAACTCTAAACATCTTTGACATGAACAAAACTGAAGATGTACACAAGAACGAAGAAGATTGCATATGCAAAGAGTCTTATTGATTGAGCATAGAGACATAGAGGTGGATCATTGACAAAGGTATTTTGAAGATGAAAAATGAAAGATAACACAAAGGGGGAGTATGTTTCTTCTTACAGTTTCAGCTGATTAATTTCCCATGTGATTAGAGCTCATATAGATAAGGGGAGTTGGAATCTCTCCATATGGTATACACAGGATTGGAAGATGAAGTCACGATTGATGGAGTGTACCTCAGTTAGTAATTGGCAGGAGCAGATGTGTACAAGACAGAGCATAGATGATTGATTAAAGGAGCACAGGTCCAAAGGATATTTTCACAAGAAGCGTGGTTTCTAAACATGGTAAAATTGCAGCAAGCGAAAATACATAGAGATCAGAGCTGATACCTTTCCCAGTTTAAACTCTCAAGAAATTAATGCATCAAAATTGGCATCAATTCAGGTGGAGCGTTGTGGTCATATTAGTGGATAGTGTTGATGGAATTCATTCCCTTTTTAGCAGGTATTACAGTTGAGTGCACAAAGTCAGGGGGAGACTGAGGAGACAGTTTAACCCTTTGCCCTTGATGTCAAAGGGGGAGAAATGAAAGACAATATTGCCATCAATGCCGGGGGAGATTGCTGGAAATATGGCAATATCAGAGAGGATGCAGAATGTCAAGGTTGTCATTGATGGCAATCGTCTATGGAAGAAGAAGCTATATGATGACAGAGCAATATCCAAGTGGAGTGATAAAGGGTAGTCGACTTGATAGGAAGATGGTTGAGCTCGAGCGAAAGAAATAGTCGCAGTCTAAGGAGGTCAATCGAAGAAGAATCACAAAGGGAAGATCTAGTCAAAATAGAGTTCGAGGTTGAGGTCAATCGAGCAAAAGACCTGTTGGATCCCATTCAAATTTCTAGAAAGGTCAACAGCCGTCAGATTTGCAGAAGCTGCACAGAGGTTAAGCGCAGGGGTTAATTTATACCATGCAGAGGAGAAATCCCAGACAAGTCATCGGGATATTGGAGAAAGAATCTGAGCCGTAGGATCTGAGAAGAAAACCCGACAGCCGTCGGATCTGTAAGAGTCGTGCAGGGGTTAAGTCCTACTGTGCAGTGATCTCCGTAGGGACACACGTCAGACATCTGGAGGAGAGTAAGAGGACAGGTGGCATCGGAGAATCAGGAATCGGAGTTTCACGAGTCCCGTGTTCAATTACAACAGAAACCCCGATTTCGCGATATGCGATATCGTGATTCAATCTCATCCATTGAATCAAGAATGAGATCTGGACCGTTGATTTTCTTCATGGAGTATCGGGGATCGGGGATCGGGACTTTGAAATGTCAAAATCTCTTGACAACGAGAAACCCAAAATCACGATATGCGATTTTGCAATGGAATCACAACCGTTGGATAAGAAGTGATTTGGATCGTTGATCACAGCCCGTATTGGATTATCGGGGATCGAGATTTCATTATGCAAGGAACACAATGCAACAAAAACTCTGATTTCACGATATGCGAAATCGCGATTGAATCCAGATCGTCAGATCTAGAAATGATCAGGACCGTTGATCTGACCTCTCATCGGAGTTTCGGTGATCGCGATTTGGAAGTGACAAGAACTTGCAACATTAGAAATGCTGAAATCGCGATACGCGATATCGTGACATAATCGTATCCGTTGAGCCAAAATTACATCTGGATCGTTGATTCGACCGATATATGGAATTTTGTGTATCAGGATTCATAAGTGAAAAGAACAGTGAACATGAAGAACTCCGAAACCCCGATAGATAGACATAAGTTTGTAGTCACGAAGTGAAGGTCATGTTGACTGGGAGCTAAGCTCAAGAGGGCTAGAGTATGAAAGGAGCCATCGGGAATTGAAGAATCGCGAGTCCGGAGGATTTGTGAATGTTGACATCGCAAATGCCGAAATCGCGATGAGTGAAATCCCGATTAGATCTGGACCGTTGGATCAAGTATTGATCAGAGGGCTCTTGTTCTTCCTCACACATTAACGCTTCAGTTATGAATCAGTTAAGAGAAATAGACTGATGATGGCAAATCGGTTAGTGTTTCAGTTGCCAAGACAGATGTCCTTGTATTACCGATTGGAAGGGGAAGTCGAACCGTCAGGGAGGCGTGTATAAAAGAAAATGAGAGAGACTGAATTCGATGTTGTTGAACATAGAGGGATAGAGCTCTGCAAGTGTGAAAGGGGCAGAGGAGAACCTGCAAAGCAGAGAAAAGCTGAGAAGGCGCAGCAGAAGAAGGTGAAGCAGAGCAATAGATCAAAGGCAGTAAAACAGGATTCGTGGCTGAGCAGTTAAGAAGATCAGAGATGATTAAGGCAGAGCAACATAGAAGAAATGGTAAGAAAGCTATATTAGAATAAGAAAATTGGTTTGAGTAATATTTTATTCGAGCAATTAGGGTGGTAGGGTGGTGCTCGGGAGGACTGTTGTCCTCAGAAGTTCAAGTAGGTGCTTGAACACAGGAAGTTGAAGCTTCCATCTGGTTGCAGCCAGAGAAACTAGGGTGGCAGGGTGGTGCTAGGGGAGACTGATGTCTCAGTCAGCAAGTGGGTGCTTGCAGAATTCAAAGGTTGGTGCCTTCACTCAGTTGGTGCTGAGACAGATTGGAAGTTGGTGCTTCCACCCAGTGGGTGCTGGGATTCTGTGAGAGTTGGTGCTCTCAGCAAGTGGGTGCTTGCAGGATTTGAAGGTTGGTGCCTTCACTCAATTGGTGCTGAGATAGATTGGAAGTTTGTGCTTCCACCCAGTGGGTGTTGGGATTCTGTGAGAGTTGGTGATCTCAACAAGTTGGTGCTTGCATTTGGAGGTTGTAGCCTCCTTTGAGTTGGTGCTTAAAGATGATGAGATGTAAAGTAGTTGGAGCTTGCTTGACATCCTAAGAAGAAGAGGTTTTTTCCCTTTATGGGTTTCCTCGTGAAATATGTGTCCCTGTGTTTATTATGTGCATGCTTGATGTTGAATATCTATGTTTAATTTATCTGCAACATGTTGACTACCCTCCAGTAATTAACAAGAAAAGTTAAGAGTAGAAATACTTAAATCTCATAATCAACATCCTTTAATCCACATAACTTCTCTGTCAGTATATCTTAATATCTATATCTAACTGAATATAGAGTACATGATTGTCAATGAATGGATATCTGTATATTGGTGATATAAGGTTGATAAAGTTAAAAAGGATTAATTGTGTATGCTACTGATTCACCCCCCCCCTCTCAGTAGCACGGTGTGTTCAACAGGAAGGTACAAATAATATTTTAGTAGCCGACCTTGTGATTGGGCTACTCACTTTTGGTGTTTCCTCCACCTCATCAACAAATCGTATCCTTCTACCCATTTTCTTAGCTAGCTGGCTTCATGAAGAATCATCAATTTTATTTCCTTTCCCCATGCCCTATTCTATAGACTCTTTTTATTTCCCACTTGAATCTCTAGAAGCCACTTTATCAACCAATGAGGGGGTGTCTCCTTTGGGATATAAAGGAATGTTAGTTAAATTTAAGAAATATTCCTAGTCTCTGTTTGATTTCTTGAGTTCTTCCACCACCAAAATTTTTACCAGAGAGAAATGAAACAGACTGGTCTTAAGATGATCAGCCCTAGCTTGTATTTTTTTTCCATTTTACCTAAAGTTCTATACAGGTAGAACCTATCAAATATTCCCTCACAAGTGAAATATATTTGAACCAATCGTAACATATTTTCATAATGATCCAGTATGCATTCTCTCGGAATAGTGGCACCAAACCTCTACTTTTTGTACTTAGGTTTCAGGAAATCAGTATAGAAAACTGGATCATGAGGCATACCTTTAAGCCACTTCTCCCCCTGGACTGGAATCTTAGTTACAACAACCACTGTATCGTCTGATACTTGGAAAGTGATGTCAACAATCCTCATTTGAAATCCATTGAAATTTAGGGAAACATCCTTTGTTACTTGTGCATTATGTCCTTGAACCTTCTCGCAAAACCTCATGCAACCAACATGCTCAAATGAAACACTAAATGCAGGATTAGAATTGACCAACTTTAGAATTTGTGGCTCACATATAAACACACTTCCTCATTTTTTGTATTTGTTTTTCCCTTGAGTGGCCATGTTGCATATGTAGGATAAAACACTGAAATTGGTAAAGACGGGGAGGTTTCAAAGGCTTAAACTCTGACAAAGAATTTTACACAATGTAAAAGAAGGGTTAGGGTTTACTCAATTGAGTCAAGTGAAATCAACAATGTAACAAGAAAGTTTATATCACAGGTAATACATGTAGGACACTTGTTATACATAATATATATCCCTTCAGTTTCTAGGCAATGAAAAACAAAGGAAAAGGGGATGCGTATCATGCAAACATGGGTTTGCGTAGCAGGAAGATAGGGGTTTGTGTACGATATGGACAGGTTTGCGTAGAAGGTAAAATAATTTGAATTTTGTGAAGAACAAGGGTATTGAGCAATGAAAAATGGGAGGTTAGAGACATGCAAACATTGATCAAAGAATGATTTGAATGTGATTGGTCTGTTTGGGATGACAAGACCTTTTGGGTAGCGCCAAGCAACTTGCATCGTGTGTACTTTTTCTATAGACCAAGTACAAAACTATTTTCAAAGCCATAAAAAATGATTTTATGACCTTTGATGACCCTCTAACTTTGATAATATGTCATTATGCTCCATGACACACCCTAAAACCATTCCACCTAGACATATGGATTTTTGTTTTTTTTGATATGCCATTTGGAGTTTATTTGAACAATGACCCAAAGGCCTTTGAAAAAGATTTATGATAAAGAACTATTTGAAAAAACACACACTCAATGACTCAATTAGGAATGAATTGGTCTTCCCAATACTAATGCATGACTTTGCAAACTCCTGAAAAACCTCTAACTCTACCCGAAAAATAATGATACTAACATTTGGCTCCAATGGGGATGTTTTCCTCCCTGTGAGGAAACAAAGAATAACAGACCATGTGCCTTATCCGTTGGGCTTTATTTTGACTAAAAAAGACTCTAAAAATGAAAAAATGATCTGACAAAATGTTTTACAAAATTGACACACAATAAGTAAACTCAACGGAAGCTTAGGGCCTTCACTTCGGGCTTCAATTTCTGATGAATGATGACTTCAACTGCTCTATTTGAAAAATAAAATGGTTATTTACAATGATATGAAAGATAAAAAATGATTTCAGTAAAATAGTGTTGAAACCTTCCATTCACAGTCCCCCCACCAATGAGATCTCCATTGATTTCTTGCAACATATAATCATTTCTTCCATGATAAGTAACAATTATGAATGGTCCCAACCAGAGGTAGTCAAACGTTCCATGCTTCCCTTTATCTTCATCTCTTGCTTCCCATTTTAGCACCGGATCATCTACCTTGAAATCGTCAACCTTTATATGTTTATCAAACACTTTCTTCATTTTATCTTGATTCCATTGTGCATTGTTGTACACTTCTTCTCTCATTTGTTGTACATGAATCAGTTGATTAATCCTCCTTTGAACATTATTTGGTTCAATTTCATGTTCTTGTAGCAGTTTCATAACTGGAATCCCTAATGAGGTAGGGAAAAATGCATCTGTTCCATATAAAATATGGAAATGAGATGTAACAATAGACCTCTTGGTAGTAATCCTATCATCCCACAATGCATATATGAGTTTATTGTGCCAAGCCTTATTGTTTTCATGTAACAACTTTTTTATAATTCTTGTCAGACTCTTGTTGGATGATTCAACTAATCCATTACCCTATGGGTAATAAGCTGTGGAATGAACAAGGATTATTTTGTAATCACTGCAAAACTTTTCCATCCTCTTAGACTTGAATGTTGCTATATTATCAATTATTATTTTCACTAGGAAACCAAACCTAGAAATTTACTTTCCAGAAATTGGATAATGACAACATCAGTAGATTTCCTTGTTGGTACTGCTTCAATCCATTTATTGAAATAGTTTGTTGCTGTCAATATCCATTTGTGCTGAGTTGAAGATGTTGCATGAATCTCTCCTAAAAAATGCTTCAATAGAAATTGGTTTCAAAGGAAAGGGAAACAATTTCCTTTTCCCATCAAAAATATGACATTGATGATAGATTGCCACTTCCTTGTATACATTAGAGAAAATATTGGGCCAAAAAAAATATTCTCTCGGTATCTTGTGCACTATGGTTTTCCAATAATGTTGTCCTCTATTGAGTACTCAACACACCCTAAAAGTTCTGTGACCATTTCCTTTTGGGTACCACCTTGTTTTCCACCTTTGATTGTTCTCGCCTTGGTCTAAGACTGATAATCCGCTTATCTTATATGTTTCGAACCATCTTAAGAGGCACACCGACTACTCAAGGAATCAACGACCTTAAATTTTCTTGACTCCCTAAAGAAGTTTGGCATCGGCGAAAGCTTAAGGTGGAGAAAATCATTTTGAGAAGTCAAAGTAGCCGAGTACTGACCTTCATTGGCGTCAAATGATAGTAGTGTTTCTTTCTTACGAACAACCTACGAAAAGATTTCACCGAAGGCCGATCCTTTCAGCTTCGACAGAGAAGTGTAATCATGAGCGCTGCATAAAAGAGGAGTTCCACTGCCAATCGTCGATGCCCGAAACATTCCCTTAATCACCAATCCTATTGTCATTGGTATCTAGAGTTTTATCAAGAAGATAGGAATATTGATAAACCATCTAAATAGTAGTCGATCCCCGATATTTATGAAGGTAAGACGTGACATGATGTTTAACCCCCAACTATGTCAAGTAATCTGCATTCAAAGCTTTAGTTAATTCGTAGATTGCACATTAGTTACTAGCTCGTGCGCGAATCAAAAGGGAACCGTTAAACTCACCAATACAATGCATCTCCATCCGCGCCTCTGTCGTCAACCAGTTAAGCTTCAATGGAAGAAATCCGATAGCGGTTTATTTTGAAATCTACATTTATCACCCGTATTAACTAATTGATATGACTGGTAGTATCTCCCAGTTATATTATTTTGAGTCATTTTATGTGATCCCACTCTGCGCGGCAAGGAATTCAGAACAAACATGAGAACGAAGCCACCAGTCAAGAGGAAGCATCTGAAGTCCAGTGAGTATTAAACAGTTATCTTAGCAAGCATTACAGGTATTGGTTCACTTGTGGTTTTATGCTTCATTTGTATATGTTCTCACCTGATGCTGCTCTTTATACATGTCCTAAGGGAGGCTTTGATTGCAGGGACAATGCCTCCAAAGAAGCCATCCACCAGGAAATCACCACGGGCACCAAAGCTGCAAGAATCGAAAATAGGAGAAGGCTCCTCCCCAACAGTTGCAAGACAATTATAATTCACTCCTAAGCTGATGTTCATCATCAAGGCGATCACCAAGGAGCCCTTTGTCCATCCCCCAACTTTCAGGGATACAGAGGCAAGCATTGTAGCGAAGACAACTTTTCCTCACTGTGAAGAAGTCTTCATGAAGATTAAGAAAGAAGAACCCCTCAAATATACTCCACACAATGACCCTGATACAAGGAAGCTCGATGACGAGGTCCTCCCAAATATTCACAGGGCTTATCTGCACATGGTAGCAAGCCGGTCTCCGATTTTCCCTAGAGTCAATCTCTTAAAGTGGTTCATTGATCACACCGATGCACAAATTTTTTTGATTAATGATGACAATGGAGAATGCGTCGGGGTTTTCCTGCCATCAGAAGTTCATAAATACTACAAACTTAATGAGTCTGGAGAAACGTTGAGCACTGATTTCGTGTTGAGCTTCTATGCCTCTCACGACACTAGCAAAATCATGGCATCCTAGTGGGGGGAAGACAAGAAATTCATGAACTGAACTTTTGGCTGGTTCCCAATGGTCAATCTCAGGGAACCATATGCCTATCTCATGGCCCTTCTCTACAGATTGCATGGGGAGAAAGACTATTGCCAGTTTTCAGAAGATTGGATGCCTTTGGATTTTACAGTTTCCATTTCAGGCACCGATTTCAATTGGGGTGCTATCATCTCTAAACAGTTGAGCACCTGCATAAAACAGGCCCAGGCACCAAATGAGGGAGATGCCCCCACCTTCTACATGGCTTCGTATCTACTGGACGTCATCTGCACCAGGAATGCTTTTGCTGGGATGAACTTGAATTGGCACCCTTCGGAGCTCGCAGTCCATGTATACTACAACATCTTGTGGGAAAACATGTACAATAAATTCTATGTTGTTATCTGTGATTAGTTTATTGCACCCATTTACTTATTTCTCTTTAAGAAAGAATGCCCTAGATTATCAGGCGAAGCAAAGAAGGTCATAGTTAAAATTGGTCACTGGTATTTAGATGAACAAGAAACCTACATCAGGATTTTTGGCGCCACAGGGGCACCACATTTATTGCCCGTTTATGTTTCCGACCAGCTAGTGTTAGGAGAAATATGCTATCAAACCATCATACTAGGATACAATGCAACTTTAGTAAAAGACAAGAAGTAGACTTCAATACTATATGGGTTTCATATCGGCTTCTACATGGTCAAAGACACCACGCATGCTAAACAACTTGGGCTAGGTCAATTGGAATTTCGGTCCCAAATTGGTTGATTTCACAAACACGATCCCAAGGGAGTGGTCCTATAGCATGCGTCACAGGTATCATCCTATTGGCCTTATGCCCACGATCAGTTTAAGGATGAAATTTTCACCGAGAACACTCAAGAATGGGATATGGTGGCAGCCATGAAGGATGATCCTAGAGGAACTAGGTTTAGAGCTATGAGCTATGAAGAGCAGGCCATGTTTTTGGATCAAGCAGTTTAAGGAGTCGGTCGACACCCTGAAGCAATAGTAGAATATGAATTGGAGGAAGAAACAAATGATCACCAAGAAGACATTGAGATCATAGAAGCTCATCAGGGATCCCCGATACAAATAAGATATTTACCTGAAGATCAAACAACTCAAGAGAGTGGCGCACTTTTATACTAGAAAGATCAACTACTAATGAAACACATGCAGGATAACCCACATATTTCCATGAGTCCCAGGATTTCAACTACCGTCCAAAGCATCCTGACATAACCAAGCGATCTTGGTCTCACATTCGCTAATGAAACCAATGGTTCGGGAAATCCCGAATCTATGATATCGCCAATTGATCCCTCGTGAGAAGGAACAACTCAACCAGAGACGGGCTAGGTGTCGATAGAAACATAAGCGCCCAACCCCTTGAGCATGCTTATACACATATACAATGATGATGAGAGAACGACGCCATCTCGTGGTACCCCGATGCACATCCAAGAAGAAGAAGGTCCCGAAAAGACCCCTTCCCCAAGTCTTGAAAATGTCTCTTCTGTTGGGCCCAGGGTTCAGGACCAGGGAGTCCCACATAAAGAAGCTGAAGGTAATCTCAATACAGGAAATTCCGATGAAAGGGAAATAGATGTAGGCCCGAGTGATGAGCCTCCGTAGAAGGAAATCGACAGTTCCATGATCGATGAGAAAGTAAGTGAAAAGTCTATTCTTGACACTTCTATCCTACCCAATACCTAGATCCCCGGTGAGAAACAAGTAGAAGTTGGATCTACAAGGCATAACGAAGAAGTTCAAGAGCCCACTCTCGAACAAATATGCATTGCGGGAAGCTTGGGAAACAATCGCACATGGGGTGATCAGTAGATACCAGAACCGGTAGATGAGGTCACAGATATCTATGCGATCTCCTATGATCAAAAGAGAAAGGCTATCGTACAGAGGATTGCAAAGAAGAGAAGAATCACCCTGAATTAGTCAATCATATTCGTCACTGAGGAGAAGTTAATCGATACATCAGAAGCCTGTACATATGAGATGATTGGTGTGGGAAAATCCCTCTTAGAGGCCACCCAGGACAGAGCTAGGAGAGATGAAAAAGAACTTGCCGTCACCCAAAAGGAGTTGGAAAACTTACGCAATCTTGTCGATTACTCTAAGGGTGCTACACAGACAGCTGTGTATTTAAAATATGAGTTCGGTAAATCTTACGATGAGTTCAATAAGGAAAGACACCTATTAATCTCGAATAAAGCTGAATTCCAGGAAGACACTCTCACGACACTCGCGACATGTAAGGAAATGGAGTGATCATATGATAAGGCATAGAAGGCAGTGGAGAGGCTCGAGTTTATTGAGGCATTCAAGAAAGGCAGAGAAAAGGAAGACCATGACATTCGGCTAGTAAGTAAAAGCAGTCTCAATTGCATGAAGCGATCAGCCGAATACTGGGCCAAAATGTCTCAAATCCCACACGAAGAAATCCAAGAACAATGGGCTAGATGTTAGAAGCACTGGGATAAAATCAATAAAATAATGAAAGACATCAGACTCCCCGAGTATGGTACCCCCAATATGTTTATCAACGTAAACAAAATAATCAAGTTGTGCGTCGAACAAGATGCGTTATGGGACGAAGAATGTGCAAGGGTCACTGAGGCAAAGCCAGGGAAAGTACATTAGTTCATAGGACATCCAATCAAAGCTAGAACCATGCTTTAGAGTTTGAAATTCAGCCTCACAAAGTATCGGGCGCACGCAACAGACATCAGGGGAATATATGCGACTCCAATGGAACAACACAGATTTTCATGGGCCAACACCTATGAAGAACTCTTTATCAGATGGTATGATTATGAAAGAGCCCACCCTTTTCAAGAAACAGCTCAGGTGAATTGTTGAAATAATGTTTGATGATAATGCCATGTGGCAATTTTTTGTTAGCTCAAATTATATTTTACCATTAATCATTGTTAAGACTTTATATTATAAATAGGGACATCGATTGATGGTCAGAGTGTCGATGGTTATTGTAAGAACGCTTTTTTTTCTTTTGGTTGTTGATAATTATTTTGAGACTTCTATGAATTAAGAAGCCCTTTTGGACCAAAGATGAGCTATTTTTCATCAGATGTATGTGATTGGAGTTGGAGAAGAATTACTTCCTTTCCTGTTCCATGAATGTTGCAGTAAATGAGTAAGAGCAATTAATTCTATTGTCAAGTTATCTGGTGCAATGTCTTGATGTTCTTTCTTTAAATGATGAAAGTAAATCGTTGTGCTTCTATATGATGAACGTCCTGGTAGATGAATTATTTTTCTTATCGTGATCTTGATTACATATGTGTTTCTTTTTCTCCATTCTAAGTAGTTTACCTTAGCTATGTGATGAATTTCTTGGTAGATGAATTATTTTTCTTGCCATGATCTTGATTACATATATGTTTTCTTTTTGTTAAGTATTTTTCTCAAACAGTAGTCAGATGCTCATTTGGTTAGAGTATTAGTACTAGCCCTCTGGCATAAGATCACTGTATGCATGCTCAAGCACTGAGTTATCCCAAGCTCAACTTCTTCCCAATAGTTAAAAAAAATTTTCTTGTCTTTGTCAAGTCGGTTTATACCGGCTTGCATATCTTGTACCAGCCCCATCTAAGAGAGAATACAGAGAAGAACTATCCTAAGTGAAGGAAGAGCCTTCACCCGAAAACACAAAAGCTCATCGATAATTTGGCGAGATCGTAAGATCTGGAGAAGCATTCCACTCCAAACGTTGCAGAGTCTAAATGGGCCTCGATGGTGGGTTTGGTTCCTACTGTTGAGTCAGGGGATTTAGGCCCCATCAATAGAATTCGTGCTATAAGGAGGGTGTAAGAATGAATGTCTGGATATGTAAGTTTCCTGACATTTCGAACAACCTATAGATTCGTAACGACCCACATGCATGGCTAGTCATCCAACATACATCCCACCTTTATCGAGTACTCCCGAAGCAGATAACTCACCCCACTCCGAGGAAGGATATCTTCACCTTGAAATACCTTACGCCCTCCCTCATGGGGAAGTGAATCAATTTAGAAGGATTACCAGAGCCTACGCTCAAAAAATCGACGCGTTTCCCTTCACCCCCATCCTCCCTCAAAGAAAACAACAAAGAAGACTAGTAGTCAACACTCCCGATGAAGTTTTTGTACATTCTGTCGAAGACTTAATAGATTTTGTGATCACTGAAATACAAGAACCTCTTGACCTCATACCCGAGATTCTAGTAGGTGACATCTCCTAACCTAATGACCTTTCGGAAGAGAAAGAGCCTGAATACGACTCTGAAGATATGGAAGGGGACAACGGTCGTGAGGAGGAGAGAGAAGTTCCACTTCAAGACAACCAACCTTGGTTGAACAGGGATGACGTGGTCGTCTCGAGACGAGTACAAAATATCCCTCAGCACCTGGAAAAGTTTCTCCCCAAGTATGATCCTAAAATCTCAGGATTTCCCGAAGATCATATCTAGAAATTCATACGCGTGATCAGGCTTATGAATGTTCAACATGAAGACATAGTATGCAAACTTCTCCCCTACACGTTTGATAAATTGGCTTCCACATGGTATTTTAATTTTCCAGTAGGATCCATAACCAGCTGGACTAAGTTCCAAAAGGATTTCCTATACAAATTTGCCGAAGAAACTACCATAGGATCCCTTATGGAAGAATTATTCACAGCCACCATGACCCCAAAAGAAAGGGTCAAAGATTTCAATGAAATATTCAAGACTATCCTAAACAAATTTCATCCCGTGGCGAAACCTACTCAAGAGTTGCAAATCGAGGTCTATGCCAACATGCTTCCAGCCTCTATTTAAATGTTCATTAAGAGAGACAAAAAGAAAACCCTCACAGATAATTTCAAAGAGGCCATTACGATAGAGTTCCGGATGAAAGGATGTAAAGAAGGCTAGGCCTCTCTAGCGAGAAAATAAAGACAACCCCCTCCTAGGAGAGGACTCCTCTTGACTAGACCGTCGGGGAAGCCGGCTAAACCAACTCCCGATAAAGGTGATGGGGATATAGAATACCTGCAACACATGTTCAAGAAACTATCAAATGAGATTATAGATATGAAAATAAATGCAGGTGAGGGAAACCAAATCCAAAGACCCTATAAGCCTTTCTTTAAAAGAAACCAACCTTTCAAAGTAATTGAACCTCCCCCAGCCAACCTAAACATTGATCTAGGGAATGTCACATCTGATTCTTTCTGTACTTACTGTTGGATCATGTTTTCATTGATGCCAATGGTTTGATTGACTGATTTCATTGATTGATGTCAAGTAATTGATTGATGTCAAAGGATTAATTGATTGATGATTTATGTAATATAATATGTATTGTCCTTGATGAGAATGCATAGATGAAGATGGATCAATGAGTTGTCATTGATACATGATGAAGATGGATCGATGTGGTTCCATTGGTATATGATGCATTGTTGGAAAAATGTATAGATGACTCATTATTGTCTTATCATGATTGATAAAGTGCACAAATGGATGAACTCCAAAGTGGTTCCCTTATGGTGAAAGCCCTTACGGGAAGACACTTTACGGATTGAGTTATCCTAGAAGAATGGTTGGAAGACCCATGCTCTCATTATTGTCTTATCATGATTGATAAGGTGTACAATTGGATGAACTCCAAAGTGGTCCCCTTATGGTGAAATCCCTCACGAGAAGACGCTTTACGAATTGAGTTATCCTAGAAGAAAGGTTGGAGGACCCATGCTTGTATGAGGAATAACGAGATGAAGATCAAGGAAATTGTTGGTGAAACTATCCTAGATGGATAGTGCTTGTCATGCCATTTCTAGTGGTATGTGGAATGTCACAT
>ML784218.1:1006624-1033861 GCA_009831015.1 Picea engelmannii | reverse complement strand
ATGGGTTAAGTGACCTAAAGGATGAAAGTATAAATAAGATAGCAATGGTATCTTGTAGATAATCTTTTTTGTGGATCAATGGAGAGCTTCTTGTGGGAATATATTTTGGAGTATTGATGGAGAGCTTCTTGTGAGAGCTTCTTGAGCATTTTTGGTGTGGAAAACTTGAGGATATTGAATATATATAGTTTAATAAGGTAAAAAAGGATATATAAGATGAAATGCTGAGGAAAGTGAAGAAAATAAGGCCGAAATCCAAGGAAGGATAAATTCTTTTGATGGTGCTTTCTAAGGTATGTTATTTACAGGTCATCTCACTATTTTCACTATAAATTTTTTTATATAATGATTCAGATCCTAAAATTTCTATACTAGTGAGAAAACATAGCCTAGTATCTATGGTTAAAAATTAAGCTTGTGGGTCGTTGCAGTTTGGGAGTTACACTCTGTGGAATATAGGGTTTGCGGCCAGTCCTGAAACTAGTCAAAATCAGGTGTTTTGAGTAAAAACGTCATAAATTCTTCATAACAGATCCCAATTCAGTGAGACCAATTGTCTTGGTTATATTACAGTCTGTAGTATGCTCTGTAACATTTTTAGATCTATTCATCAAATATTTTGTGCGGGGCACGCTCTACAAGGTCGCTCTCTAGAATAAGCCAGAATTCAGCAAGGTATGCCATTTTTTATATAACTCCTTTTATGAGAGGTTCCAAGTAGTGCCACTTGGAGGAATTGCATGAAACACATTGAAGAACATTTTGTATCCATTTCAGATCTTTATTCAGTACAGGTACAAAGTTATGATTATTTCAAGTTAGGGTTGTTGACTAATCCAAAACTAGTCATGGTTGAGACAAGCAGTTGATGAGTTGGCACATACATGAGGTGTATAGTTGATGATGTTGGTACATATTGATAAGTCATTGTTGATGAGTGGTTGACACATGATTTTTGTATACTTGGTACATGGTTGGATGCACTTGTTTATGGTACAGGTTGATTACAGGTTGTTTGGCATAGGTTGGTGCATGGTTGATGCTCTTATTTATGGTACAGATTGATATCTATTGAGGATTGTTGCCTCATCTCAATTGGTGCTGAGAATGCAAGATGAGTCTTGAATATAGAGCTAGTTCTCTTGTAGAGTTGTACTCTATTCAGTTGTTGCTGATAAACTCCAAGGATTGTAGTCCGTAATAAAAAGAAAATTGTATGTACATCTTGTGTTCTTTGTGGTGATTAATTGTTGATGATATATTGCTGATATATGTTGCTGATATGTGCTCACATATAACTGGTTATAAAAGACAACAATGGGTAATGAATAAATGTTGAATTCTAATTGATGAGTTTTTGTGCAAGAGGGAAGTTTTGGGAAAAAGAGCCCCACACTCATTCACCCCCCCTCTAAGTGTGGTAGGTGTGTCCAACACTTACCACCAAGAGAACCACTCGGAATGGGAATGCCCTTAGTGGGTCCATGCCATAAATTTAATGGCCAATCATTTTCTAGATGAAGTCCCTCTGACCGAACCATCCAACAGTTTGGCCTTTAATATTGTCGATAAGGAAGAGGCTGACCCACCACAAGACACGACCATGCTGATATGGGATCCCGACGTGATCGTGTCTTTGGATGATCTGTTTATATCTTAGGGACCACCCGCAGAGATATCGACGATACAAACACGTAGTAAGGGTCAACCCATCCCAAAAGATATCGATTCCACCCATAACTCACAAAGTAAATTAACTCCTGATCGCTCGAGAATACCTTTTTCTCTTGATAACAAACCTATAAGTATCCATACTCATGATTCTCCTAAATTAGATTACAATATAGTAGAAGCTTTGAAGAAGCTGAAAGATAATGTATTGGTTATGGACATATGTAGAATCCCTCAACAGAAAGACCTTCTGTTGTAAGCTCTAAGTTCGGTAAAAAAACTGACCACTGACGATGGTCAGGAGAAGAATCTGCCCCCTATGGATTTGGAAAGAAAACCAACGATAAACACCTACTCAGAAGGCAGGAAGGAGAGACATTTTGTACCACCTTTCTTTTTAATGTTCGAATTCTTCAACATGAATCTCCACAATTGTCTGGTAGACTCTAGGGCGTCTTCTAAATTCATGCCCTTGGCCATTTATAACAAATTAGGTGTTGTCCCTCTAAAAAGTGATAAGCATGTCATACAACTAGACAAGACCTAGGTCAAGGTCATGGGGGAACTCAAAGATGTGATGATCAGGATAACCACTCATCCTAATTTCATGTAGGTGATTGACATCACTGTGGTGGATATCCCTGAGGCATATGGGCTATTATTGAGCCGAGATTGGTCCGAAAAACTAAACGGATACTTTAGCACAAACTGGGCACACCTTTGGCTACCACTAAAGGGATACAATAACATGATCATAATCGATAGGGAAAGATACTTGAAACATGCATTCACTGACCTGGAAACCCCGAACGAACTAGCCTCTATAGATTTTCCCATACTAGGGAACTATTCTTGTGATTCTCACTTTGGAAATTTTTCTCCTCTCCTGTACGATGCTTCACTTACTCAAAACTCTGAAATGACTTTTCAAGAAGAATTCCCGATGCCAATGGAAGATTCTCTCTTTTGTCAAAACCTAGTGTTAGGTCTTCCAGAAGAAAAGATTGAAGAGAGGAACACTGATTGGGATAGAAATCATCACTCACAAATTCAGATCATTTATTGTGATGGATCCAAGTCACAAGAGGGTTCGGGAGCAGGGTGCATCCTCATCGATCAAAAGGGTAAATGCCATTTCTTGTCTTGTAGACTAGAATTCGAGTGCACCAACAACATTTCCGAGTATGAAGCCCTGGTACAAGGGTTAAAGAAATCCATAGATCTTAATGTCAAGGAATTAAAGGTATTCGAAGACTCGAAAATCATCATTAGACAAGTGAGAAACACTATACACTACAACTCCCCTCATCTTAAGAACTACTAGCAGGATGTGCAAAGGCTGATAGAATGCTTTGAAGCTTTCAATATCACCGCAGTCCCTAGAGCAAAGAATATCCTTGCTGACTCCTTAGCCACTGCTGCTTCACGACTCTCACCTTTAGAATATTACGAAGCTTCTCGATTCACTGTATAACTTCTCTACAATCCATCGGTACCTAATAATATTTCTAATTGGAAAGTCTTTGAGGGGGATGGATAGATCATAAGCTTCTTGACTAATCAATACAACTTTAGAGACCTCGCTATAGACAATGAAGAGTTCCAAGAACAACTAATGAAAACCAGTCCTCGTGAGGGTCAACATGTGGATAAACCAAAGGCTCACACAATTCCAAAAGGGATAGCAAATCTAGAGAATTTGTTTGATCTAAAGGAACGATTCAAAGGACCTAAAAACACAAAGACTGGTAGCTCCTGTCCCCTCCAAAAAACTATAAATCTTGGAACCCCAAACAACCCAAAGTATGTAAATCTTGGCAAAACGATATCTAAAGAGGAGAGGAATGCCTACCTCAAATTATTCAGACAATACCAAGATGTGTTCGCTTGGTCCTATAAATATTTGAAAATGTATGATACCTGCATCATTCAACACACCATCCCGTTGAAACCCAAAATCAAACCTTTTCAACAGAAGCTCCGAAAGTACCACCCATCCTTGGAACCCCTCATGTATCAAGAGTTAAGGAATATTTTGGATGCAAAGATAATTTTCCAAGTTAGACATTCTTCCTGGGTAGAGAACCTTGTTCCAGTAAGGAAAGAGTCAGGAGAAATCCAATTATGCGTAGACTTTTAGAATCTCAACAGAGCTTCAAAAAAGGACAATTATCCTGTCCTACCGATGGAGCAACTCCTACAGACCATGTCGGGATCGAAAATTTTCTCCCTTCTAGATGGTTTCTCAGGATACAACCAAGTGTTGGTTTTGGAGGAATACCGATTAAAAACTACCTTCTAGACCAAATGGGGAACCTTCGCTTATAAACGCATGCCTTTCGGCTTGATTAACACAGGAGAGACCTTTCAAAGGGAAATGGACGTGGTGTTTCAGGGACTTATAAGTAAGTGTGTGGCAGTATATTTAGATGACGTAACGGTGTATTCGAAGAATAGAGAAGAACACATCCAACACTTAACTTAGATTTTTTGAAAGATGTCGAAAATACGGTATATCACTCAATCCTAAGAAAACTATATTCAGTGTTGAAGAAGGTAAGTTGTTAGGTCATATTATATCTCAAGTAGGAATTCGCATAGACCCCGAAAGGATTAAAGACATAGCTCAACTCCCACTACCCCATAACAAGAAAGCTATGCAGTCTTTTTTCAAGAAAATTAATTTTGTAAGGAAATTCACCCTCGACTTCACCGAAATCATCAAACCCTTACAAAAAATGATTCACAAAGATTCTGAGTTTAAGTGGGATGATGAACGAAAATATTCTTTCAACAATATCAAAGCTTCCATATCCCAGGCCATGGTATTTCAAAGTCCCGATTTCAATAGAGACTTTAACCTTTATACTTTCGCCTCTAACCAATCGCTAGATTTGGTTTTGAAGAAGAAGGACGATGACACCAATGAATCCCCAGTGTCATTTATGAGCACCAACCTTCAAGGAGCTGAGCTCAATTACCCCACCATAGACAAGCAGGCCTACACGGTCTATAAAGAAGTAAAACATTTTAGGTTGTACATCCTCAAGAATCACACCAAGGTGATTATGCCACACCCCGTAGTCCGATCCTTATTTACCCAACAAGAAATGGGAGAAAGAAGAGGGAACTGGATGGCGGTAGTCCAGGAATTTGATCTAGATATAAAACCTGCCAAGTTAGTAAAAGGACAAGGTTTGTTCAAGCTCGCAGCCAAATCTCAAGATCAAGCAAACCAAGATTCGGGGTGGGATAATGAAATAACACTATGGTGTGGTGAAGCAGCATACATTTCCTTGGGACCAAACTCCTAGTACAAGGATTTGGCTCATCTATTACATCACGGGACTTGTCCCAAAAACCTCAACCCTAGAGAAAGGAGAGTCCTCCGATTAAAATCCGCACAATATCGCCTCATAAATTCGGTACTCTTCTGGATCAATTATGATGGGGTATTAATGAGGTGTCTCAAACGTGAATACATTGATAAAGTGTTGAAAGAACTCCATGATGGCCCTGTTGGGGGACATTTTGCAGGAAACACCACCGCTCATAAGGTTCTAAGAGTTGGCTATTATTGGCCCACTTTGTTCAAAGACGCTCATGCTTACACTAGGAATTGTAAGACTTGTCAAATAAGTGTTGGCAAGGAGAGAAGGGCAACAATCCCACTTCTGCTTGTAACCGTCTCTATACCTTTTAAGCAGTGGGGGTTGGATATCATAGGGGAAATTATGCCCAACTCTTCGAAATTGCACAAGTATATTCTTATTTCCACCAACTATTTTACAAAGTGGGCAGGAGCCATTCCTCTGACCCATGTAAATGAGAAAATAGTCATCCAATTTATAGAACAAGAGCTAATTACAAGGTTTTGCGTTCCTTTTGTTCTGGTCTTTGATAATGCAGCCTACTTCTCCTCTACCCTATTGGCAGAGTTCTCTCTAGACAAAGGAATCATAATTAAGTACTCTACAAATTATTACCCACAGGGAAACAGTGTGGCAAAATCAACCAATATGAATCTAGTAAGTATACTAAAGAAGACGGTTGCGGATAAAAATAGAAATTGGCATAACCAACTCCATAATTCCCTATGGGCTGATAGGGTCACAACCAAAGAATCTATAGGGAATTCCCCATACTTTCTGGTCTACGGATAGGAAGCCATCCTCCCAAAACAGCTTTATTTTCCATCTCTCCAATTGACCCAAGATTCTAACGAAGAACCATCCTTGGCCATGCAACAAAGAATCAATACCCTGCTTATGATGGAAGAAGAGAGAGAAAAGGCTAAGTAAAAAAATTTGGCTCATCAACAAATAGTGAAAAGATGGTTTGATAAGCATAAAGCTAAGGAAAATAACTTTGAAGTAGGAGATTTAGTATTGAAGTGGGACAGGGAAAGTGAACCCAAAGGGAAACATTCCAAGTATCAGAACCTATGGCTTGGACCTGTCCAGGTGATTGAGAATATTGGGGTAGGTACTTACCGGTTGCAAAATCTGAAGGGGGGAACCCAATACTCTCCCAGTAAATGACCAAGCCATAAAACAATACTTCCAATAATAATATTATATATATATATATATATATAACTTCAGGTTAATATGGTTAAAAGGAGCATCGGAGATAGTTGCTGCATGGAACAAAGATTTTGGGTTCGCCCAATGAATCGCCATTTTTTGAGTACTCAACACACCCTAAAAGTTCTGTGACCATTTCCTTTTGGGTACCACCTTGTTTTCCACCTTTGATTGTTCTCGCCTTGGTCTAAGACTAATAATTTTCTTATCTTATATGTTTTGAACCATCTTAAGAGGCACAACGACTACTCAAGGAATCAACGACCCAAAATTTTCCCAACTCCCTAGAGAAGTTGGGCATCGACGAAAGCTTAAGGTGGAAAAAATAATTTTGAGAAGTCAAAGTAGCTGAGTACCAACCTTCGTCAGCATCAGACGATAGTAGTGTTTCTTTCTTACGAACAACCTTCGAAAATATTTTGCTGAAGGCCAATCCTTTCAGCTTCGACAGAGAAATGTAATCATGAGCGCTGCACAAAAGAGTATTTCCACCGCCGACCGTCGATGCCCGAAACGTTCCCTTAATCACCAATACAATTGTCATCGATATCGGGATTTTTATCAATAAGATAGAATTATTGAAAAACCATCTAAATAGTAGTTGATCCCCAATCTTTATGAAGGTAAGACGTGACGTGACGTTTAACCCCCAGTTGTGTCAAGTACTCCGCATTCAAATCTTTAGTTAATTCATAGATCGTGCATTAGTTACTATCTCGTGTGTAAATCAAAAGGGAACTGTTAAGCTCACTGATACAATCCATATCCATCCGTGCCTCCGCCGTCAACCAGTTAAGTTTCAACGACAGAAATCCAATAGCGGTTTATTTTGAAATCTGCATTTATCACCCATATTAACTAATTGATATGATTGGTAGTATGTCTTAGTTATATTCTTTCGAGTCATTTTATGTGATCCCACTCTGCGTGGAAAGTAATTCAGAACAAATAGGAGAATGAAGCCACCAGTCCAGAGGAAGCATCTGAAGTCGAGTGAGTATTAAACCGTTATCTTAGCAAGCATTACAGGTATGGGTTCGCTTGTGTTCTATGCTTCATTTGTATATTTTCTCACCCGATGATGCTCTATATACATGTCCTAAGGGTGGCTTTGATTGCAGGGACAATGCCTCCAAAGAAGCCATCCACTAGGAAATCACCACGGGTGCCAAAGCTGCAAGAATCAGAAATAGGAGAAGGCTCCTCCCCAGCAGTTGCAAGAAAAATAGAATTCGCTCCTAAGTCGGTGTCCTTCATCAAGGCGATCACCAAGGAGCCCTTTGTCCATCCCCCATATTTTGGGGATATAGAGGCAAGCATTGGAGCGAAGACAACTTTTCCTCACTGGGAAGAAGTCTTCAAGAAGATTAAGAAATAAGAACCCCTCGAATATACTCTGCACAGCGACCCTGATACAAGGAATATCAATGATGAGGTCCTCCCAAATATTTGCAGGGCTTATTTTCACATGGTGGCAAGCCAATCTCTGGTGTTCCCTTGCGTTGATCTCTTAAAGTGGCTCATTGATCACATCGAAGCACATAAATGTTTGATTAATGATGACAATGGCGAATGCGTCGGGGTTTTCCTGCCATCAGAAGTTCAGAAATACTACAAACTCAATGGGTCTGGAGAAAAGTTGAGCACCGATTTTTTGCTGAGTTTCTATGCCTCTCACGACACTAGAAAAATCATGGCTTCCTGGTGGAGGGAAGACAAGAAATTCATGAACCAAGCTTCTGGCTGGTCCTCGATGGTCAATCTCAGGGAACCATATGCCTATCTCATGGCCCTTCTCTGCAGATTGAATGGGGAGAAAGACTTCTCCCAATTTTCAGAAGCTTGGATGCCTCTAGCTTTCACAGTCACCATTTCAGGCACTGGTTTCAATTGGGGTGCTATCATCTCCAAACAGTTGAGCACCTGCATAAAACATGGCCATGCACCAAAGGAGGGAGATACCCCCACCTTCTACATGGCTTTGTATCTACTGGACATCATCTGCACCAGGAACTCTTTTTCCAGGATGAAATTGAATTGGCACCCTTCAGAGCTCACAGTCCATGTATACTACAACATCTTGTGGGAAAACAGGTACAAGAAATTCTATGTTGTTATCTATGATCAGTTTATTGCACCCATTTACTTCTTGTTCTTTAAGAAAGAAGTCCCTAGATTATTAGGTGAAGCAAAGAAGGTCATAGTTAAAATTGGTCACTGGTATTTGGATGAACAAGAAACCTACATCAGGATTTTTGGCGCCACAGGGGCACCACATTTATTTCTCGTTTATGTTCTCGACCGGCTAGTGTTAGGAGAAATCTGCTATCAAACCATCATACAAGGATACAAATTAACTTTAGTAAAATACAAGAAGCAGGCTTTCATACCGTATGGGTTTCATATAAAATTTTACATGGTCAAAGACACCGTACATGCTAAACAACTTGGGCTAGGTCAATTGGAATTTCGGTTCCAAAATGGCCGATTTCACAAACATGATCCCAAGGGATTGGTCCTACAACGCACGTCACAGGTATCATCATGTTGGCCTTATGCCCACGATTGGTTTGAGGATGAAATTTTCACCGAGAATGCTCAAGACTGGGATATGGTGGTAGCTAGGAAGGCTGATCCTAGAGGAACCAAGTTTAGAGATATGAGCTATGAAGAGAAGGCCATGTTTTTGGAGCAAGCAGTTCAAGGAGTTGGTCGACGCCCTGAAGCAGCAGTAGCATATGAATTGGAGGAAGAAACAAATGATCCCCAAGAAGACAATGAGATCACATAAGCTCATCAGGGATCCCCAGTACAAATCAGAGATTTCCCTGATGATCAAATGGCTCAAGAGAGTGGTGCACTTTTATACCAGAAATCTCAGCTACTAATGAAATGGATGCAGGATAACCCACATCTTTCCATAAGTCCCTGGATTTCAACTACCATCTGAAGTGTCCTGACAGAACCAAGCGATCCTGGTCTCACAGTCGTCGATGGCACCAATGGGTTGGGTAATCTCGAATCTATGATATCACCAATTGATCCCTCAGGAGAAGGAACAAATCAACCAGAGACGTGTCGGATCTCGATAGAAACACAAGCACCCAACCCCTTGAGCATTCTTATACACATATACAGCGATGATGAGAGCATGGAGCCCTCTCGTGGTACCCTGGTGCACATCCAAGAAGAATAAGGTCCCGAAAAGACCCCTTCCCCAAGTCCCGAAAAGGTCTCTTCTGTTGGGCCCGGGGTTCAAGACCAGGGAGTCCCACATAAAGAAGCTAAAGCTTAAGGTAATCTCAATACAAGAAAGTTCGATGAACCAAAAATAGATGTAGGCCTGAGTGACGAGTCTCCATAGAAGGAAATCGATAGTTCCACGATCTATGAGCAAGTAAGTGACAAGTATATGCTCGACACCTATATCCTTCCCAATACCTAGATCCCCGGTTAGCAACAAGTAGAAGTTGGATCTACAAGGCAGAACGAAGAAGTTCGAGAGCCCACTCTCGAACAAATATACACTGTGGGAATCTTGGGAAACAATCTCACATGGGGTGATCAATAGATACAAGACTCGGTAGATGAGGTCGCAAACATCTATGCAATCTCCTATAATCAAAAGAGAAAGGCTATTGTACAGAGGACTGCAAAGAAGAGAAGAATCACCCTGGATCAATCCATCATAGTCGTCACTGAGGAGAAGTTAATCAATACAGAAGACACACGTACATCTAATATGATTGGTGTGGGAAAATCCCTCTCAGAGGCTGCCCAAGACAGATCCATGAGAGATGAAAAAAAACTTTCCACCTCCCAAAAGGAGCTCGAACACTTACACAATCTTTCCTATTACTATAAGGGTGCTACATAGATAGCTGTGTATTTAAAATGTGAGTTCGGTAAATTTTATGATGAGTTCAAGAAGGAAAGAAACCTATTAATCTCGAATATAGCCGAATTCCAGGAAGACACTCTCATGGCACTTGTGACATGTAAGGAAATGGAGCGATGGTATGAGAAGGCATAGCAGGCGGTGGAGAGGCTCGAGTTTATTGAGGCAGTCCAGAAAGGTCGAGAAAAGAAATACCATGACATTCAGCTAGTAAGTAAAGGTAGTCTCAATCGCATGAAGCGATCAGCCGAATACTGGGCCAAAATGTCTCGAATCCCACACGAAGAAATCCAAGAAAAATGGGCTAGATGTCAGAAGCACTTGGATAAAATCAATAAAATAATGAAAGACATCAGACTCCCCGAGTATGGTACCCCTGATATGTTTATCAACCTAAACGAAATAATCAAGTTGTGCACCGAACAAGATGCGTTATGGGACAAAGAATGTGAAAGGGTCACTGATGCAAATCCAGGGCAAGTACAACAGTTCGGAGGACATCCAATCAAAGCCAGAACCATGCTTTAGAATTTGAACTTCAACCTTGCAAAGTATCCGGCGCACACAACATACATTAGGGGAATATATGTGGCTCCAATGGAACATCACAGATTTCCATGGGCCAACACTTGTGAAGAACTCTTTATCAGATGGACTAATTATGAAAGAGCCCAGCGTTTTCAAGAAACAAATCGGATGGACTGTTGAAAGACCGTTAGATGATAACGCCATGTGGTGATTTTTTATTAGCTCAAATTATATTTTACCATTAATTATTGTTAAGAATTTATATTATAAATAGGGACATTGACCGATGGTCAAAGGGTTGATGGTTGTTGTAAGAACATTTTTTTTTATTTTGGTTGTTGATAATTATTTTGAGACTGCTATGAATTAAGAAGCCCTTCTAGACCAAAGATGAGCTATTTTTCATCAGATGTATGTGATTGGAGTTGGAGAAGAATTACTTCCTTTCCTGTTCCATGAATGTTGCAGTAAATGAGTAAGAGCAATTAATTCTATTGTCAAGTTATCTGGTGCAATGTTTTGATGTTCTTTGCTTTAAATGATGAAAGTAAATCGTTGTGCTTCTATGTGATGAACTGCCTGGTAGATGAATTATTTTTCTTACTGTGATCTTTATTACATATGTGTTTATTTTTATCTATGCTAAGTAGTTTACCTCAGCTATGTGATGAATTTCTTGGTAGATGAATTATTTTGCTTGCCATGATCTTGATTACATATACATTTTATTTTTGTTAAGTATTTTTCTTAGACAATAGTCAGATGCTCGTTCAGTTAGAGTATTATTACTAGGCCCTCTGGCATAAGATCGTTGTCTGCATGCTCGAGAAGTAGGTTATCCCAAGCTCGACCCCTTCCCAATAGTTAAATTTTTTTTTCATGTCTTTGTCAAGTTTGTTTATACTGGCTTGCATATCTCGTACCAGCCCCATCGAAGAGAGAATACAGAGAAGAACTATCCTAAGTGAAGGAAGAGCCTTCACCCAAAAACACAAAATCTCATCAATAATTTGGCTAGATCGTAAGATCTGGAGAACCATTCCACTCCAAATGTTGTAGACTCTAATTGGGCCTTGGTGGTGGGTTTGGTTCCTGCTATTGAGTCAGGGGATTTAGGCCCCATCAACATATTCCAGAATCACCCTTATGAAATTCTTTGATATCCTATTTTACCTCATCTTCCAATAAGAAACATAGCAGAATTCCCCCTAGGTCCTTCCAATACAGAGAACCATCAAGAATAAAAAAAAAAATTGCTTTAAATTTCATAAATCTAGCCTTTATTTTTGTTAATTCAGGAGGATCTTGTAAATTTCTCAACACATATATAATGTAAACATACCATGGAGATTCAAGATATTTCTGGGATAACTGTGGCATTGTTTCTTCTTTTGAATTTTCTGACATATCTACAATAGAACTTATCCCCAAGACATCATAATTTCACTATGTCATTAGTTTGGCAAGCCCCTAACCTTTGATAATATTTGTAGGATTTATCTCCAGGTCATATTATAACAAAAATTCTATCCACTTTCCCCTTCTTCCTTTAGGATAAGAATGGGTCATGATATCTTTCACATCATCACTGGGACCATAAGCGACAACATGAGAATGCAAAATATAAATTCTGAATTCTTTTAGGGATTTTACCAATGAATATTCCTTCTTCTCCATGATGTCATACTTCAAAGGGGACTCTCTCAATTTTTTGTTGTAATAGGCTTTGGGCCTTTCAAAATTATGTTCATTCTTCTGCAACAAAACACCATCAATAATGTGTTCTGATGAAAAATAAAATAAGATGAAATCCTTTGCATAGTTTGGATTGACCAATACTGGTGCTTTGGTCAATGCTAACTTTATATCGTCAAAGGATTTATTGGCTTATGGTGTCCACTTTATATCACTACCTTTCCTGAGCATGATGGTAATGAAATTTATAATTTCTACCAAATTAGGGATAAACCTCCTCAGAAAGTTTACTCTTTGAAGAAAAGACCGTATCTCCTTTTTTCTCCTGGGAGTGTCAATTTTCTAAATTGCAGCCACTCTATTGGGATCTATCTTTATTCCTTATTTTGAGATGATATGACCAAGCAGTTTAGCCTCTTTCATTCCAAAGTTGGATTTCTTTGGATATAATGAAATGCCAAACCTCCTACACTTCTGAAAAACCTTTTTCAAATGTTTTAAATGCTCATCATCAGAATCTGAAAAAACAGTAATATCATCTAAATAAATGACAATGAATTTATCTTTTTCATCAGCAAAATCTATATCCATAACTCTTTGGAAATTTTCCCTTGCATTCATAAGCCCAAAAGGAATTTTGGTATACATGAATGTACCCTAGGGTTTTGTGAAGGTTTTCTTCTCTTGGGAAGAGGATAGTTATCTTTGAGGGAAACCCTGTCCAGATTTCGAAAATCTACACACAACCTTATTTCACCACTTTTCTTTATGACAGGAACTAATTTATCCAACCATTTAGAGAATCTCAAAGACACTATAATCTTAGCATCAAACATTTTTCTTACCACTTTCTCAACTAATGGCACCAATAAAGGGTTAATCCTTCTCAATTTCTGTTTAAATGGTTTTTGATCATCTTTTATTGGAATAACATGTTGAATACATTTTGTGTCATAAACCTTCAAATATTCATAGCTCCAAGAAAAAGAATCTGGAAAATCCTTCATTAAGCTGATATATCTCTCCTTGATTTATGGACTGAGTGTCTTGGAAATTTTGATGATTTTAGGACTTTCTTGAGTCTCAATGTTACAATCCTCTATTTCTTCATCATTTGCAGTGACTTTGGGGTTTCTTGCCACATAATTATTGTCAAAAATCTTTTCCAATGGAACCAAGCCCTTAAGGATAATATTATTTTTGAGTTGAACAATGTCTCTGCCAATAATCTGATTTTGGAAATAGTCATCATTTGAAAACATGCTTGCATCTTCTTCCTGATCACAACAATTTTCATCATCAATATTTGTGTTGGAAAACTCATCAGTCATTTGGAGAAATATTACCACTTGTTTGTCATCCTCAAAAATCTGTAAATACTTGATATTATCAGGTACTACTAGTCTATGCTTGACTTCAATCTCATATTTTTTGTTAGGAAATATAGGAATCTTGAAAACATAAGCTGAAGTGGATAATGCATCAATAATCAAATTTGTCCTCTTGGAATCATCGAGAGGTTATATTCAGTAAAACGTTCAAGTATATCAAGAACTATATTTATGTATGCTCTCATCCTAGGATGTTTAGATTGATAGATTCCCTTAATCTGATTTATGAAAAGCTCAAAATCTTATGCACAACTATTATTTTTTTCCCCAAATATTTCATTGTGTTTAAACCCAAATTCAATGCCTCATACTCAACCATATTATTTGTAAAGTCAAAAGAAAATTTGTAAGAGAAAATTTTTGAACCTGTTTTAGGAGGGATTTTCCAAACACCTTCTCCATCTCCCTCCTTACTAATAGCTCCATCAAAATTCATATTCCACATTTCTTCATCCTCATTATTTTGCTACTCTAAAATTTTCCCATCTTGATGATTTTCCTCATCTTTCACAGGGAGTTCAACAGTCTTTGGATCTTCTTCTTCAAAACACATATCATTGTAAAAAACTTGAAGAACCAACCTTAGTGTCAACATAATAAATATGATGATTATTTGGTTTACTTTTTCTACTCACCATGTACTTCAACAATACTTCCTTGTATAGTCTCCTTTCTTGTCCAAAAACTAGTATATTTTCATAGGACATGTCCATCTGTAGAGTTCCCTTCAACTTTGTAGCCCATGACCTTGAAAAAAACATCCAAACATTTGGAGGGATGTCAGCAATTACTACATCCATGACCGGATTCTTTTATGGGATTTGAGATAGGGACACAACCAAGTCTTTGATTAAGCCTAAACACTTAACCTTCCTTGAATCAAAAGAGAACAAATCTTTGTAAGGTCTAGTGATATCCAAACCTAGTTCATCCACGATTACCTTTGGCATAAAATTATGAGATACTCCAGAATCTAGCATTGCATTGTGTAAGGTCATATCGTGAACTTTAAGAATGACATAAAATGGGGGAACATCACCATCATCACCACATTTTCCCACCCGAGGAACAAATAAAATTGTAGGATGATCATCTTGCACATTTAGAGTATCATATGCTTCTTCCATTTTCAACATTTTTATGATTTTGATTCTATATTCAAGATTCCTTATTAACTCATTGAAAGGTACACATATTTTTATTTTTTCCATCTCACTTTCAAAATTAAAAGGAGACTGAGTTTTTTCTACCTCTTTGATGACTACATCTTTTCTTGTCTCTGTGACCTTCTTTGGGAGCTCCTCTTTCTATTTCCTTTATCCAATGCATCCTTTGTTGAGCTGTATTTCTTAAGCTGACTTGAAGAAGGTAAATTATCTTGAGGCTCCCTTGTAGGATTCACCTTCTGAGGGTTTGCAAACACGTTTTTATTTATGATATTGTGTTGCTTATGAAACTGCATAATGGCATTTTGGTACCCCTTTGTTATGAACATAATATATAATAATAAATATAAATACATTATAATAGTTAATGAATAATTAATGAAGAGACATCGTCCCAATGAAAGGTCACATCTCTTCATGGAAGGGAGCCCCTACATGGGTATATAAGGCCCTCATTCTTATTGTATCTCATCATCTCATATTCATATACATTATTATTTAATATATTATACTTTATAGATTATAACCTATTGTCCTACCTACATTGGGTATTTACCTGGTGAATCGACTTGGTTCACCATAGTGGTATCAGAGAAGACTACCTTATAATTCGATGGTTCTACGTAGTTATTAGAATATCCTATCGTTTCAAGTCCTAAATGATCACTAATTCATGAATAAAGAATATGGAGACGATACTATAAGCCAGAGTAAGAGATAAGTATTCCATAAGTATGCTTTGAGGGAAAATAATTTTTAAGGGGAAGGCAATGTTACGAACATAAAATATAATAATAAATATAAATACATTATAATAGTTAATGAATAATTAATGAAGAGGCACCATCTTAATGAAAGGTCACATCTCTTCATGGAAGGGAACACCTGCGTGGGTATATAAGGCCCTCTTTCTTATTGTATCTCATCATCTCATATTCATATACATTATTATTTAATATATTATCCTTTATGGATTATAACCTATTGTCCTACCTGCATTAGGTATTTACCTGGTGAACCGACTTGGTTCACCACACCCTTCTTATACTCTTTTGTTTCCATTGACAACATATCATCATTTTCTTGCATAAACTTATAATTTACATCCATAAATTGATCATGTTATTCTTTAGTTAGGAATACATATGTTTTAGTATCATCACAACAATTTATGCCATCTTCAAGAGATTCATCAAAAGTTTCATCAACATAGTTATTTTGGAAGGGGGGTTTGATTTGTTTATCACCTTCGTTCCTTTGGTCTCTTTGTTTGAGCCGTGTAACTGGTAACCTTCTAAAATTTGGATTTCTATGTTGAAGTTCAGTTTGATCTCTGATGAAAGGTTTCTTATATAAGGACAACTTTTCCACAAACCTTTCCATAGTTTTTACCATTATATCAAATTTTTCATCTCATGACTGGGAAGTTGAGGGTTGAGATTCTCCTTGAAATTTTTTCATATCAATTTCAGGATTATGTTTAATATTTCTTGATGCCATCAGATTCACTTCTACTTCAATTGCATCATTCATCATGTCATATAGTGTATTATATCTCCTTTCCCTCAACAATAAGGAAAAATCATTGTCAAAGGAATCATCGTAATGAAGTTGTGCAACTCTAGGAGGGGGTTTTACTTCAATAGGAATTGCATTATAAACCCTCATGAATTTGGTTGAGAAATCTTGAACTATCTCACTAGGAGTTCTTTTTAAGTTATTATACAGAGTCAACAATTGTAGAGGATTATTCTTGTCTCCCCATCTTGCAAGAAAGGTTGTCTCAAAATTAGGAATACTTGCTACTGGAAGAGGCTTAAAAAAAATTCTAACCTCACCCGAGAGACTTTGTGAAACAAGTATCACTTTTACATGTTCATCATATACCTCCTCTAGGTCAAAAAAGTAATTAAACCAATCTAAGTGTCTCTATGCTGATATATTCTCTTCTGCATCATATTATTTAATTCTCTGGTTATAATTTTGAGGTAGATCATGCAATTGAGTAGGTAATACAAGGGGGGGGGAATCTTCTTGCCATGGTTCTAGAAGGATTATGGATTGGTTGAACAACCTGACTGGGAATCACAGTAGTTTGAATGGGAACAACATAAGTAAAAGATTGAAATTTCTTCTCATCAAACATAATTTTAGTCAAGTTAGACACTGATATAGATCTAAACAAAGTCTTCTTGAACTTTATATAAAAATCAAGATCATCAATGCTCTTCACTCCGTCCTTAGGTAATGATATATTTATGTCCAAAAAAATACCCGAGTCAAATGCCTTTTCTTTTCTTTTATGTAAGATTATCTCAGGCTCAACCACATATGCTGTAGGTCTTGGATTTGGGTTTCTCATAGTGTAAATCCTCTTTGAAGCCATGACTTTTCAATAATTTACTTTATTGCAACTGATCTTATAACATGAAGTTGCCAGGGTAAATGTTTTTTCAGCCAATATTATGTTTGATTCTCTGTCACCCTTAGGAATCATATCTAAAAATATAGTCGTTCTTTCCCAGGGAAAATTTTACTTTTGTTCCCCGACAATGACGCCAAAAATGTTAGCACTATGTAAATTGCCTAGGCCGAGGAAGCAACTCACAAAGGTAACCACATAACGACTTTAGAACTAAAACTATCCCTTTTAGTTCTGAGAGGGATCTCTCTTGTCACTTGGTATATAAAATATATATTTTCTTTTGAGGATAAGAGGATATATATTTGATTAGATGAAGGGGTTTTTAAGGTTTGCTGGAAAGAAGGAAAAGAACCTCTTGGGAAATGGAGTCAAATCTGAAAACAAATGAAATCAATGACTGGTAGGTTGAACTCTCAAGGAAGCAAAGGATAGGTAGGTAATAATATTTCAGTTGTTTTAAATATGTTGTTATAGAGTGGAAGAAGGATAAAACACATAACAACAATCAGCGCACCAATAAATATGAATTTTGATGAGTTAAGAAGAAAAGACAATGTTTAAATCGCTTGAATCTAAAGCATCATTTTCAGATTAATTTCAGACCATTTGATTTCCAATTTAAACATATATGAATTTGTAGATGAAAGATAAATAAACAAGAATAAAATAAATTAAAGGAACACAGACTTCAGGTCATCACCACTAGAATATTTGGTATGAAAATTCCAGGAATTTTGCACTAGTATTTCATTTAAATTCAGAAAATCTATACAATGTTCAAGACAAAATATCCTTTATGCTTCTGTCAACCCTTTGCACATTCAAAGTGCTCAAATATATAAGAAAAATACATTATTAAGCTAGATAAGTCGAACTTTTCTACTATCCTATAACTCTAGATCCGATTACATCAAAAAAGGGAAGAAACACTAAGTACTTTCTAAAAATAGCAATTCGTTTGACCATTTTTAATGCATTATAACAATTGTGTAGTGACATTTACACAACGTTGTGTATTTATTTAGTAAACTTTGTTTAGGAGGTGGATGCAACACTATTGAAGGATAAAAAACACTGCTATGTCATTCACCCATCATTTTCCAATGTCCTTTTACACTCAGTGTAATTTCAACACTTGCATAGTGTGAGCTCGCTACACAAGTTCTGTACAATGCCATTTTCCAGCCAAAACGCAAAACAATTTTAAACGTTGGTTTATAAAAAAAAAAAATTGTGAAAACATGACATTTATATCTCAACCACCTCTTCCAGTAGGTCCAAATTACCCCTAGCCTAATCATCCACTTTGATCCTTTGTTTCAAAGACCTATTTTCCTTTCTCAATGAAAATTTTTGTCTCTTCAAGTTTCCCACTTGCCTAAATAGAAGTGCATTTCTTCTCAGCTTTGAATGGGAATTTGTAAGAGATGCACATAATTTTTTTATGGTTGGTCCACATTATTTAAGGTGTCTCTCAGTCTTTAGTTATGATATTCTTTTCTCTTCCCTCAGCTGAATGATTAGGTCTTGAGCCTCCCTTATTTTCTTATTTATCCATTTGATAGTTTTCTCACCCTCTCCAGGTGAAGTATGAATATTCTCAACTGATGAAGGTTGGCCGTGTGATTTTGTTTCCTCTGCAAGCTTGTAATAAGAGGTTATATTTCTAGCTGAGGATCTTGTTAAGGGGGGTGTAGGTTTAATCAAATCCATAGTCTTAAGATGTTTCCTTCTTTCCTTCTCTTTAGAAACTTTTGGAACCTTTAAGAATGATTCCTTTTTTGAACCGATTGCATCTTGTGGAGTTTGAATATGAGAAACCTTCTTAGCCAATTTCCTCTTAATCTCCTTGTTATCATAAAAATACTGGGAAATGATGTGTTGAGCTTCCTTAAGATGATATTGTATCTCTCTGATTACTTGGTATTTCTCTTTTGACTACACCTGATCTTCATCCATTTCTTGATATGAGTGTTGAACATGCTATGTATGCAGGGTAGGTACAGGTATAGGTAATATTTTAGTGGATGACCTTGTGATTGGGCTACTCACTTTTGGTGTTTCCTCCACCTCATCAACAACATGTATCCTTGTACACTTCTTCTTAATTGGCTGGCTTGGTGAATAATCATCAATTTCCTTTCCTTTCTCCATGCCCTTTTCTACAGATGCTTTTTTTTCCCACTTGAATCTCTAGACGCCACTTTCTTAGTAGATGAGGGGGCATCTCCTTTGGGATATAAAGGAATGTTAGCTAAAGTTAAGAAAGAGTCATAGTGTCTATTTTATTTCTTGAGTTCTTTCACCACCAACAACTTTACCAAAGACAAATGAAACAGACTAGTCTTAAGCTGATCATCCCTAGCTTGTATTTTGTCTGCCATTTTACCTAAACTTCTGTACAGGTAGAAAAGTAAATTTAAAGGGTTTTTCTGTGTGAAATGTATCAGAAGCCTTATATGATACTGGTATACCCTATCAAATATTCCCTCACAAGTGAAATATAGTTGAACCACTCTTAACATATTTTCATAATGCTCTAGTATGCATTCTCTCGAAATAGTAGCACCAAACCTCTGCTTTCTGTACTTGGGTTTCAGGAAATCAATATAGAAAACTGGACCAAGAGGCATACCATTAAACCACTTCTCCCCCTGGACTGGAATTTTAGTTGCAACAACCATTGTCTCCTCTAATACTTGGAAAGTGATGTCATCAATCCTCATCTAAACTCCATTGAAATTGAGGGAAAATTCCTTTATTACCTGTGCATTATATCCTTGAATCTTCTCACTAAACCTCATGCGTCCAACTTGCTCAAGTGAAACCCTAAATGCAGGATCAAAATTGACCAACTTTAGACTCTATGGTTCACATCTAAATACACTTACTCATTTGCTGTATTTATTTTTCCCTTGAGTGGCCATGTTGTAGATGTAGGATAAAACACTGAAACTGGTAAAGACAAGGAGGTTTTAAAGGCTTAGACTTTGATAAGGAATTTTACACAGCATGTAAGAAGGGTTAGGGTTTACTCAATTGAGTCAAATAAAATAAAAAATGAAAAATAAAGTTTAGATCATAGGTAATAGATGAAGGAAACTTGTTATACACAAGATATATCCCTTCAGTATTTGCACAGTGAAAAACAAAGGAAAATGGGATGCGTAGTGTGTAGACAGGGGTTTGCGTAGTAGGAAGACATGGGTTTGTGTAGTGAAATAGAAAATTTTGTGTAGAGAGTAAAGTAATTTGAATTTAGTGAAGAATGAGGGTCTGATCAATGAAAGATGGTATTGAGAAATGAAAAATGGGAGGGTAGAGACATGCAAACGATGAGAAAAGAATGATTTGAATGTGATTGTTCCATTTAGGATGACAAGACCTTTTGGGTAGCACCAAGCAACTTGCGCAACGTGTGTAATTTTTCTGTAGACCAAGTACAAAACCACTTTGAAAGATAGAAAAAATGATATTATGACCTTTGATGACCCTCTAACTTTCATAATATGTAATTATGCTCCATGACGACCTCTAAAACCATTCCACCTAGACATATGACCTTTTTTTTTTTGATATGCCATTTGATTTTATTTGAACAATGACCCAAATACCTTTGAAAAACCTTTATGACAAACAACTCTTTGAAAACACACACACTCAATTACTTAATTAGGAATGCATTGGTCTTCCCAAGAACAATGTATGACTTTGAAAACTCTTGACAAACCTCTAACTCTACCCTGGAAATAATGATACTAATAGAGCCCAAGAAAATTGAAGTTATGCAGAATTGGTCTCACCCTAAAACTCTTAAAACTATGCATGGTTTACTAGGTTTACTGGGCTATTATTGCAATTTTGTTCAGAATTATGGAAAAATTGTGGATCCTCTCACAACTCTCCTTAAAAAGAATGCTTTCAGTTGGAATCCAACATGTGACAAATCCTTTCAATCCTTGAGAGAAGCTATGTACACTACTCATGTAATAGACCTACCTGACTTCACTAAGAAATTTATTTTGGAATGCGATGCATCCAGGAAAGGGATTAGGGTAGTCCTCATGCAAGATGGATGACCTTTCTCTTTCACCAATAGATAGTTGTCAAACTGACATTTGGGCCAATCGATTTATAAAAAGGAAATGCTGGCTATTTTGCATGAAATAGATATCTAGATCCCTTATCTATTGGTACAATGCTTCCATATTAAAACAAATCATCAAATCCTCAAGTACTTCCTGGAAACAAAAAATCATCCCCAGAGAAACAAAAATGGGTGACCAAGTTGTTTGGATATGATTATGAGATTGTTTACAAGAAGGGAAAATAAAATGTGGTGGATGATGCTCCTTCCTGGAAACATAAATATGAAGGGTTCCTCTTTACCTTCTCATTCATTGTAGTAGACTAGATTCAGACTATTCGACAGGAATGGTTTCAAGACCCCAAAATTTCTAGCCTAATCCAAAAACTTCAATAGGATACACAAGATGCTCCAAGGTACTCTTAGAACAATGAAGAGTTTCACTATAAAGGTTGATTTTATTTAAAAAAACAATTGGCTCTTAAACCCAAGGTGTTCTCTGAGTTTCACGCTTCACCTACAATAGGCCATTCAAGTTTTACCAAAACTTATGAAAGGGTAAAATGATCTTTCTTTTGGGATGGTATGAAACAAGACATGCACACCTTTGTGTCTGAATGTGATACATGTGAATGCAATAAGGGAGAGACTGTCAAACTTCCTGGTACACTCCAACGACTTCCACTTCCACCTACTATTTGGATGGATATTTCCATGGATTTCATTGTTGGCTTACCCAAATAAGGAAATAAGTTAGTCATCATGGTGTTAGTGGATCGAATTTCCAAATATGATCATTTATGTTCTCTTCAACAACCATTCACAACATCCACAGTGGTTCAAATTTTTATGGATAACATCTTCAAACTCCATGGAATGCTTCATTATATTTTTTTTTTACCTTGATACCTGTTTTACCAACAATTTTTTACAATAACTATTCAGGCTCCAAGGAACTCAATTGCATCTCAACACAACTTATCATCTCCATACTAATGGCCAAATGAAAGCAGTCAACAAGTTTTTAGAAACATGTTTGAGGTGTTTTGCATTTAACAGACAACACCTCTTATCATACTATCACTCACATGACTCCTTTTGAAGCAGTCTAGAAACATAAGACACCATCGGTTCTCCCATACATGTCACGCATCTCCAAATTTCAGGAAGTTGATTGCAATCTTACCCTCCACATGAACATTCTTCGTACTCTCAAAGACAATTTGATAATGGCTCAAAATCACATGAATAAAAAAGCATATCACGATCATTCTAAAGGTCAATTTGTTGAAGGGGACCACATGTTTCTCCACCTCCAACCATACAAGTAGACTTCACTCAAATCCCAACAGTGTCAGAAACTGCACTAAAATTTTATGGTCCTTATACTATTATCAAACGTGTGGGGCCAGTGGCCTATCAATTAGCTTTTCCTAGTCACTCCAAGCTACATCCTGTTTTTCACGTCTCATTCCCGAAGAAAGTGGTTGGCACCAAATGCCACAACCAAACTATTCTACAAGAGTTGGATGAATAAGATTCCATTTGGTTGCAACCACAAGTCGTATTGGACTAGAAATAGTGTCATCTCCATCAATGCACCATCAATGAAGTTTTGGTTCATTGGAAGGATACTCCACCGAAATATGCCACCTGGGAAAAGACTACCATTCTGCAACACTTTCCTCATATTAATCCTTGAGGACAAGGTTCTTTTTCAAGGGGAAGGGCATGTTAGGGACCCAACCCCTCACATAGATAGAATAATATATTTCCCATGTAATAAAGGTTGAAATTAGTTAATAAGGCCTAAATATATTATCCATGTAATAAAGGCTGACATTAGTTAGTAAGACCTATTTAATAAATGTGAACAAGCCAATGTAAGAAGACCTAATGGAAGCTTTTGCTTCTTGAAAGATTGTTGGATGTATGGGCTGACCCGGGTTCTACCTTAGTTCTCCAAAAAAAACCTTTTCACCATCGGTCCTTTTGGTAAACCAGAAGGCTACACCATGCACAGAGTGCATAGCCCCCTCACCCAAGATGGTTTATGGGTGATTGCATGATGCATATGTCTGTAGTCATGGAAGGGATTGGGGATGTTTCTTTTTATTTCTAATTCTACTTTAATATGCACTCCATCATCAAATTTGCCAGATCTACTACTTTATTCATTCAATGACATACTGTAGCATCCCCAACAACCAACTGATCCATTCCAACCAATAATTCAAACTTTGATACCAAATTAAAACATACAAATACTCTTCAAAGACACTGATTCATATAGAATAATAATAGAAACACACATGCAACATACATAGGAAAATCCCATAAAAATAAACGCATAAATAATAATGAAGCACATAATTTAACACACAATTTACACTTATCTTGATTAAAATATTACCAACTGTGTGCAGACCTTCCACGTTCTTCCCAACCTTAGACCACATTGCTCAAAAATCTTAGTAATGGGTCACCCCCAAGCTGGGACTAAAATCCACACAGTTAAAGGAATTCCTAATGAGGTTGTTGTATCTCAGACAACAGGAAAAACTCTATCATAGGTGCCAACTCAAACTAATAGCCTACAGTCCCTCATTCCCCACATGTCTGTCCCACCGTAGGAAGTGTGCCCCTTTTCTGCTTAATAATCCCCCAATTGCCCCACTTCCTTTCTGGGCTTCAACAATAGGTCAGAGATGAAGTCTCAGAGCCATGTAGCTGCAATTTTTTCACCTTCAGGAAATAAATTCCCAACAATTCTCTCACCTAGAGAGAATTTCTCATGGGCCTGACAACCCACCTCTTCAATATCCCACAAGCTTGGCAACCTGCTTCTTCACTCCATCTCCTAAGCTAACCATGTACATGTACAGTGGAAGTAACAGGAAGGGACAAAGGACAACTGAATGAGTGAATGAATGATGATAGAATAATGGAAAATTAACAAAGTCCAAACTATATGTATGCATGTTCCCAACTTGACAATTGTTATGTTGAGAACTACCTTGGCCCATTTGTCCCCATCCTTAGAAATTAGGATAAAATAATTATCCATACTTTATAATTTAAGGAATATTAATATAATATTGTTTTTGTCTTAAGCTCCCAAGATTAGCCCCTTTTCCTTAACTTTTATCCCCCTTTCCCTAACTAGTGGAGTTTATTCCCCCATACTCTTTTACATGGTTTGTCTTCTACAGTGATGTGTTTTTCATTAATATTTGCGTGTGATTTACATTTATAATACAAACATTGATCAGGGGATCAAATTTTGCTCAAAAATTCAAAGTGCTCGGAATCACTTCAAATCAAACGAGAGTGTAGGCCTCATCATTGCGAACCCAATGCAACTCGTTTCGTCTCAAACGGACGTCATGAGCGAGATATATCACGATCTGTTTGAATCGTTAAACATGCAAAAAAAGGATGTTGACTGTACAGTTTGTACAATCCGTACAGGCTGACGTGGCAGAGTCTGTACACTGACGTGGCAGAGGTGATGTGGTAGTTTTTGATTGGCAGATGTGGTCGAATTGTGATGTGACACATGGCATCATTTTTGGTCAATGGTATGGTGCCACGTGGCCTAGTCATGGGCTGCCACGTGGCACCCCAGTATTGGCTATTGGTTGTTGTTTAAAATTGTATGGGGTCTGTGGGGGTCGAACCCCAGACCTCCCCTTTGGATCCGTGCTTTGGTAGAGTGTGGGCTACCACTAGCCCACACGTTGTTACTTGTAAACCATATGTTATAATATGTATTTAAATTCGTTGTATGTTATGGTCAGCGCGGGGGTCCGGGCTGGGGCTTAGCCCCAGCCCCCGGTCACATTTACATTACATACGACCATACCCTCCGTTAAATTGCGCACGGGGTTTTTAAATGTAGCCCGTGGTTATATGTTTGACCACATGTGACCACAACTGAGAGCGCGGGTTTGAAACGGTTGAGTTCTTTTGCTAGCCCGAGGTCATATCGTGACCCTCATGTGCCCGAGAGCTAGGCAGTTAGGGGCTGGCGCACCCATAACCATCCTACAGTTCGTACCGTTTACACTATTGCATTCGGTGCTGAGTTTTTATGCTTTAAATAGCATGTGTGCTAGGTTGAATGGACAAGGGGTGTGATTTGTAGATGCAAAGACAACAAGCTTGAAAGGGGGACTTCCAGGAAGCCTAACTTCTTCGTTTTTTGGCCAAACGAGGTGCCGAAAAAGCCCAGCTAGGGGTTTTTGGACGCTCTGAAGCCATTGGAGTAGTCTATTGGTCATTTTTAGCATTGTAAAGCATGTTTTTGAGAACTTTGAGCAAATAATAATAATGATCCATTGGAAGCTGGACCAGGAGATGTAGCCCAAGAGAGGGGTGAACTCCTTTATCATTTGCTGTGTTTATGTGCTTATGTTCATTGATTATGATGCTGTTTATTTGTGTCTTAAATGAGTAAATCCTATTTATAATGTGTTTCAAAGTTGATCCATTTGCTTTTAACACATAAAATTTACTTGAAAATATTTTCAAGTTTACAAGTCTTCTTCATTTTTAGATCAAGTTGGTATCAAAGCACTAGTTTTTGAAGACTTGATTGTTTGTAAGTGTTTTGTTTCTGATGCTCACAAGGTTGAAACTCACAAGAGGAGAAGGTCAACTTGTGGAGCCAAGTTCTCATCCTTCAAGGAGGAAGCATATACAATCACCGCAATTTTCAAGGAGGCATTCACCAAGTATGGCTGATGAAGAAAGTCATGAACATGTTCCTGCAGAAGATGAAGATCTCAGAAAGGCTGTCATGGAAATGAGAGAGATGATGAAGATCTTGATGGAAAGGAATGCATTTTTGCAAGGTGAAGGCTCCAACCCTTCAAAGCATAAGGGATATAGTGGTGACAAAACTCCAAATGGAAATGGAGGGAATGGTGCTTCTCCACCACCCTCTCCTCCATCTTCTTCTTCTTCTTCTTCTTCTACTAGTTCAAGACCTCTTCTGAATTCTCCAAAGGGACATGGTAAAACTCCTTTGCAAATTCCTTCATTAAAGCTTGATATAAAATTTGAATTGCCAATATACAATGGAGAAGTTAATGCTGAGAAGTTAGATAATTGGATACGTCAGATTGAGGTATATTGTAGAATACAAAAAATTCAAAATGATGAAACCAAAATTCATCTTGCTTCATTAAGATTGGATAGTGCAACACTCATTTGGTGGGAATCCAAGACTTAGGAGGACATGAAAAAGCATGGTAAAATTTTAATTTCTTGGAATGATTTTATTGTTGCAATTAAAAAACAATTTTATCCATTGGCATATAAGAAAAAGGCTACTATGGAATGGAAAATTTTTAGACAAGCTAAAGGACAGAATGTGCAAAGCTTTACTCAAGAATTTAGGAGAAGAGCTTTGGTTTTGGGAGTAGATTTGTCTTCTTAGGAAGCTTTACTCAAATACATTGGAGCTTTACATAGTTATTTGAGACATACTATACTCATGTTTAATCCTTCAAATCTAGATGAAATTTGTGTTCAGGCTACTCATTTGGAAGCAAGAGGAAGGAACGAAACTCATGAGGGTAACAAGAAGACTTTCAACCATGGAGACAAAGAAAAGAAGAAGTTCAAGGGCAATGGCAAAAATAATGTTGTTGTTAAGAAAGAGGGAGAAAAATTCACATGTAAACATTGTTCAAAAGATGGCCATGATGAAGACCATTGTTGGAAACTTCATCCTGAAAGAAGACCCAAAAATTTTGGCAACAACAACAAAGGGAAGTCAAAGAC
>ML784218.1:982128-997553 GCA_009831015.1 Picea engelmannii | reverse complement strand
ATCATCAACCATTGCAATACTTACAATCACAGACAAAGCTACAACAAGCTAGGCACTTCAGATGGATGGGTTTTCTTCAACAGTTTCATTTGGTCATTAGGTATAAGAAGGGCATTTTTAACAAAGTTGCTGATATGCTTTCAAGGCCTATTATTAGTGCTTCAGTTATTCTTAAGTATAGTCCTATCATGCATGAAAGTTATGTGGAGCAATATGCTTTGGATACTGATTTCAAAGAAGTATATGAAACTTTGTGCCACTCTAACCATGTTGAAGAATTGGATTACCATGTGCATAATAATCTCTTGTATCATCTTGGCAAGTTGTGTATTCCACAGGGGGAAAGAATCAACATTATAAGAGAAGCGCATTCTTCTCTTATTGCTGGTCATTTTGGTGTAGGTAAGACAGTGGCTAATTTGCAAAGATACTACTACTAGCCTAAAATGAATGAAAGTGTTTCACGATATGTTCGAGGATGTTCGTTATGTGCCACAAGTAAACCTAGCAATCGAAAGTTGGGTTTGTATACTCCACTTCCAGTTCCTTGTCGACCTTGGGAAAATATTTCCATGGATTTTGTAGGTGGTTTACCTATGTCGAGACGAAGTCATGATTATCTTTATGTTGTGGTTGATCACTTTAGAAAAATGTGTATTTTGATGCCTTGTACTAAGCAGGTTACAACTGAACAAACGACACAAATGTTCTTTCAAAATGTTTGGGTGCATTTTGGATTGCCTAAATCCATTATTTCTGATCGGGATTCTCGATTTGTTGGAAGTTTTTGGTCGAGTTTATGGGCACTCATGGACACCAAAATTGAAAAGAGAACAACTTTTCATCTGCAAACAGATGGTCAGACAAAGGTGGTAAATCGGACAGTGCTGCATCTTCTTCGTGCTTATTGCAGCAAGCATCCTAAACCTTGGGATGAGCATTTACACTACATTCAACATGCTTACAATCGTGCTAAGCACTCTTCGAATCAAACATCGCCATTTGAAGCATGTTTTGGCTATTTTCCCAAGTCTTCTTTAGATTTTATCTTTGGGAAGGATATTTCTATTGATGGTCAATATGACATTGATAGGGCAGAAAAGTTCATTGAACAAATTCAGTCGATACATCAAGTGGTGCAAGAGAAGTTGGAAAAGAGTCAAGCCAAGTACAAGACGAGACATGAAAAGCATCATGTTGATCACAGTTTCCAAGTTGGAGATGAAGTTTAGCTTTACATCAGTAAGGAGAGGCTTAAAGGAGAAGGTTAAAAATTGAAACCGATTCGATATGGTCCTTTCAAGATTATCGACAAGATTGGTAACAATGCTTTTCGTTTAGATTTGCCTCCTTATATGCAAATGTATGCAGTCGTTAATGTTGAGAATTTGAAATTGTATGAGCCTTCGTTGATTGAAGATCATGGAGAACATGTTCAGATTCCTTCTATAGATGATTTTTCCCCAGAGTATCTTACAGAACTACATGAAGACACCATCCTTGATAGGAGAATGCGAACTTCAAAACGAGGAAATGTGGAGTATCTTCGAGTTGGTCTTAAAGGTACAAATCCAAGCAAAGACAAGTGGATTGAGGTTGGAAGGGTGAGGGAACTATACCCTCATCTTCACATAGACTGAAAATAGTCTTTTGGAGGTCCAAAAACTTCCCAATGGGGAGGTGTGATCAGGGGATCAAATTTGCTCAAAAATTCAAAGTGCTCGGAATCACTTCAAATCAAACGAGAGCGTAGACCTCATCGTTGTGAACCCAACGCAAATCGTTTTGTCTCAAACAGACGTCAGGAGCGAGAGATATCACGATCTGTTCGAATCGTTAAACATGCAAAAAAAGGACGCTGACTGTACAGTCCATACAGGATGATGTGGCAGAGTCCGTACACTGATGTGGCAGAGGTGATGTGGAAGTTTTTGATTGGAAGATGTGGTCAAATTTTGATGTGACATATGGCATCATTTTTGGTCAATGGTATGGTGCCACGTGGCCCAGTCATGGGCTGCCATGTGGCACCTCGGTATTGGCTATTGGTTGTTGTTTAAAATTGTATGGGGTCTGTGGGGGTCGAACCCCGGACCTCCCCTTTGGTTCTGCACTTTGGTAGAGTGTGGGCTACCACTAGCCCACACGTTTTTACTTGTAAACCATATGTTATAATATGTATTTAAATTTGTTGTATGTTATGGCCGGCGTGGGGGTCTGGGCTGGGGCTTAGCCCCAGCCCCCGGTCACATTTACATTACATACGACCATACCCTCCGTTAAATGGCACGTGGGGTTTTTAAATGTATCCCATGGTTATATGTTTGACTACATGTTACCACAACCGAGAGCGCGGGGGTTTGAAACGGTTGAGTTCTTTTTCTAGCCCGAGGTCATATCGTGACCCTCATGTGCCCGAGAGCTAGGCGGTTAGGGGCTGGCGCACCCATAACCGTCCTACAGTTCGCACCGTTTACACGGTTGCATTCGGTGCCAGGTTTTTACACTTTAAATAGCGTTTGTGCTAGGTTGAATGGACAAGGGGTGCGATTTGTAGATGCAGGGACAACAAGCTTGAAGGGGGGACTTCCAGGAAGCCTAACTTCTTCGTTTTTTGGCCAAACGAGGTGCCGAAAAAGCCCAGCTAGGGGTTTTTGGATGCTCTGAAGCCATTGGAGTAGTCTGTTGGTCATTTTGAGCATTGTAAAGCAAGTTTTTGATCACTTTCAGCAAATAATAATAATGATCCATTGGAAGCTGGACCAGGAGATGTAGCCCAAGAGAGGGGTGAACTCCTTTATCATTTGTTGTGTTTATGTGCTTATGTTCATTGATTATTCTATTGTTTATTTTTGTCTTAAATGAGTAAATCCTATTTATAATGTGTTGCAAAGTTGATCCATTTGCTTTTAACACATAAAATTTACTTGCAAATATTTTCAAGTTTACAAGTCTTCTTCATTTTAGATCAAACATACTGTCCTTTTTGTATCCAAGCTCACCAACCTAAGAAACATGAACATATACACAAATACTCTCTGGACTCAAGATCGCGTGTTTAAGTTGTTACACACTATATCCTAGGATGTGCACACTTCTTCTCTTAGTGTGTAGTGCATATGCATGCTATATTGTGGAGGAGATTACAAAACTAATCCGAAGACTTGATAAAAACATCTCACCAACTTATATACATATGTACATTTTTATTTACATTTATAGTTGGGGTTCGACCTAGGGGTATTACATTCTCATCCCCCTTATTTATGCACTATTCTCGGTGCAGTATATACACATATACAACCAAAATTTCAAAAATATTCAAAACTATGTGGGTATTTTTCCCGCATAGAATCCTCATGCTCCAAAGTTACATCTTCAGGACCGTACCAGGTCCATTAGACCTTTACTATCCCTATGTCTCGATTCCGGAGCTGCTTGATCTTCTAGTCCAATATGCACACTGGACTCACTTGAAAGGCACCTTCTTGATCCACCTGAATCACATTCCAATCAATGACATGGTTAGCATCAATTATATACTTTTTTAGCAATGATACATGGAATACATTATGAATAGACATTGATGCAGGCAAGGCACACATGTATGCTATAGGCCCAATCCTCTCTAGGATTTCAAATGGCCCAGAATAATGAGCTTCCATCTTTGAAAATTTTCCCAACTTTAGGGAACTTCTAATGGCCTTTACTTCCAAGAGCACATGGTCCCCCACTTTAAATTCCCTGTGAGTTCTTCCCTTATCAACATATCTTTTCTTCTTGTCTTGGGAAACCTTTAAATTCTGTTTTATTTTCATCATTTTATCTTCCATTTCCCTAAGTAATTTTGTCCCAACCACTGCTCTATCTGCTAGGTTGTCCCAGCTTACTGACATGTTACACCTTCTGCCATAAAGTGCCTCAAATGGGCTCATCTTTAGAGATTCTTGGTACCCATTGTTATAATCAAACTCTACTAAGTGTAGGTAGTCTTCCCATTTTCATGGTTTATCCATCACATACATCCTCAACATATCCTAAATCACTTGATTCACCCTCTCTGTTTTCCCATGTGACTCTGGATGATAAGTTGTGCAAAAATTCAAATTTGTTCCAAATCCCTTGAATAATCCTTTCCAAAAATTTGATGTAAATTTTGGATCTTTGTTAGGCACAATTGTCTTGGGTATACCATGTAGTCAAGAAATTTCTCTCATATAAGTATCAACAATGTTGGTTGCCTTGTGAGTGACATTTACTGGAATAAAATGGGCAGCTTTAGTAAGCGTATCCACCACTACCATGATAGAATCATGCTGCTTTTTTGTTCTAGGCAGTTTGGTGATGAAATCCATTGTTAAAAATTCTCATTTCCACTCAGGAATGGGAAATGGTTGTAGCAAAGCAATTGGGTGTCTATGCTCAGCCTTGAATTTTTGACACTCCAAACATTTGGAAATAAAATCATCAACTTCTTTCTTCATGCATGACCAATAATATTGGCTCTTGACAACAACAATAGTTTTCTAATAACCTGGGTTCCCATCATAAGATACATTATGCATTTCTCCCAATATCATATTTTTCAATTCCTGGGAATTTTGCACATAAATTCTTCCCCTGTACATGATACTTTCATCAGTTTCTAGCTTATAGTCTTCATTTTTCTACTGCAAAATACCTTGCTGTAATTTTGTTATTATTTCCATGTATTGCAAATCTGATTTTGTAGTCTCTAAGATTATGTATTTCAAATCTGATTGGTACATGATAATGTATGTAGCATGCAACTCATGCACCCGTTTTCTAAGTTCATCAGCCACCTTGTTCTATTTCCCTTTGATATGCTTTATATCAAAGTCATATTCACTGAGGAATTCTAACCACCTGCTTTTCCTAACATTTAGAGTTGGTTTTCCAAATACATATTTCAGACCACTATGGTTTGTTCTCAACTCAAATATTTTCCCCATGAGGTATTTCTTCCACATCTTCAAGGCATGCACTATGGCTTCCAACTCCAAATCATGAGTAGCATAGTGCCTTTCATGCTCCTTCAATTTCCTTGATTCATAGCATACCACATACCCATTCTGACTAAGGACTCCACCAAGACCTTATTTAAATGCATCAATGCATACAATAAAGTCTTCATTTGGATCAACAATTCTTAGTATTGGAGCACTTGTTAATAAATGCTTCAAGTGTTGGAAACTCTTTTCACAATCCAATGTCCACTGAAACTTCACACCCTTCTTTTGCAAGGAAGTGATTGGGTGTGCAATCTTTTAGAATCCTTCAATAAATATCCTATAGTAGCCTGAAAGGCCCATGAATGATATGACCTCTGTCACATTCCTTGGTGTTGTCCATCCTTCAATGAAACTTATCTTTTCGTTCCACTGCTATTCCTTCCTATGAAATGATATGGCCCAAATAATGAATTTGATTATGATAGAATGAGCACTTTCTCAATTTGGAATACAACCAATGCTCCCTTAATACTTGTAATACCATCCTCAAGTGTTGTTCATTCTCTTCTCCAGACTTAGAATATATAAGAATGTCATCCAAAAAGACAATGACAAACTTATCTAAGTATTCTATGAAAATACCATTCATTAAACACGTGAAGACAACTTGTGCATTTGATAATCCAAATGTCACCACTGTGAATTCATAATGACCATAGCTTGTTCAGAAGGTAGTCTTGTTGATGTCTTCTTCTTTAATTCTTACCCGATGATAGCCTGACCTGAGATCAATCTTGGAGAATATTTTTTCATCTTTTATCTGATCAAAGAGGTCATCGATCCTTGGCAAAGGATACTTGTTCTTCACAATTACCTTGTTAAAATGCCAGAAGTCAATGCAAAGTCTCAATGTTCCATCATTTTTATTCACAAATAATACTAGGGCACCCCAAGGTGACACACTTGGGTGTATATACCCCTTCTTCATAACTCTTCAAGTTGCAATTGAAATTCCTTCAATTCTGGAGTACTCATCATGTAATGGGTATTGGATACCGGGGTTTCTCCAGTCATAAGATTGATGGAGAACTCAATGTCTCTTTTAGGGGGTAATATTTGTATTTCTTTAAATAAATATTCAAACTCTTTTAGGATTGCATAATGTTCAATATTTGGCACCTTGTCTTTAGGTGTCTCTTCCATATGTGTTGCAAATATTTGACACCCTTTTCTGTAGCTTTTCTTCAGTTGTAATGCTAAAATTTCTCTAAAGGTTATTTCCTTGGGAATTCCCTGTAATATCCTTAAGTTTCCTTCCTAATCCAAGCATGTAAATTCCTTATTATAATAGTCTAGGAAAACATGATGCTGGTCCAACCAATCCATACCAATTAGGAAGTCATAGGAACCTAAAGGTATGATGTTCAAATATGCCCTGGTGCTCAATCCATTCATGTCCAATGGGAATTCCTTAACCATCTCATTAATTTTTTTTTTAGCTTTTGTATCCCCCTGCACCAAGCAAGATTTTCCAAGCTTGCTTCTTGGTAAATGAAATCTTTACACCATCTTAGGATATATATAACTATGACTAGATCATGAATCAATTAAAATAACAATGGTTTGGTTGTTGATCTTACCTTCCACTTCAATAATATGTGACTAAAACTCATCTTGCTTGTTGTCCAAGTCTGCGTAGATCCTAGGTACAGTTTTTCCCATGTCCTCCGCTGTATCAACTTGATGTACATTATGAATAGTCCTCATTGTTCACCTCTGTGAGGACAATATCTGTACATATTATCTCCCCCACAACCCCAACATTGAATAGGTGGTTTCCTTGGTATTTTCCCCATTGTCTCGATCATTCTGGGTTCTTTAGAAGATGTCTATCCTTGGGAATTATTTCTGAAGAATGGTGGCTTAGTCTACTTCTTCCTCTGTTCCATATTTATATTCGTCTTGTCTTCCCAAGATTTTTGGAAAGTTGGCCTTCCTTTATGTTGATCATAAAGGAATTTATCTCTCATTATGGTTTCCTCCAATGTTTTGGGATCATCATATTGTATCTTGTCATTGATAAATGATGGCATCCCACTCAAATACCTCTGAATCTTAACTGACTCATCTTTGATGAAAGAAACATACTTCAACAACCCTAAAAACCTCCCTTCATATTCATCTATGGTCATATCTCCAAGCTTGATTTCAAATAACTCCTTCATTTTCTTGTCATAGTATCTCTTATTCAAATATTTCTTTCGAAACTACCTCTTGAATTATCTCAAAGTAACATTTTTCTCATCAATGTGTTGCACCTGTACAAATTGTTCCCACCACATGGATGTCATTCCCTTGAGATGATAGATGGAAATACCTCCTTCTGCATGTGAAGAGTAATTATGCAGTTGAAAATACATCTTCAGGCCTAACAACCATGTCTTTGCATCCTCATCCTTCTTGTGCTCACCATCAAATGTAGGAGGCTTGATTTTGTTCCTTTCTCCCTGTAGCTCATCCAACCCATACCTCCTCTTATGTTTCTCGACAAGGAATGGACTTAAACTACTATGTTCTCTCCTAATGGAATGCATTGGGGAGTGATGGTGATGTCTACCAACACTTCTTGTTCTTCTCCTCTCATCATGAGACTTGTGAATTCCTGATTTGCTTGAGTCATTCTCCTTATCCATCTTCATTTCTATTATGTCCAAGCTCCACATTAACTTTATGTTGAAGTCCTCCTGTTGCTCCTTGGCTTTCATAAGCCACTCATTATCATATTTATAAATTTGGACATCTTTTTGCAAACTTTTTAAGGTCTCTACCAAGTTCATGCTTTCTTCCTTGTCTTCTCCATGTCCATTTGAATTTGTACCTTCATTACCCATATCGACGTATATGCATCTAACCTCATCTTCATGGATGTAATCCACCTGTGCATCTTCCATGATTTTGTGCTCTATGTTGAACCTATTTTGATCTAATTACCATTAACTCTACAAAATGTGCAGCTAACAAAACTTGTTAGGCTAAAAATTTTAACAAATTCATGAAATTATGTACATTTTTGGTTCAATAATGCATCGAAATTCGTTCTTACAAGTTTTTGTAAAATTGATTCCCTAGATCAATTTTATGGGTGAATATTTATATTCTACTATCCAAGACCTTTCAACACCTGATTTTATGCTCAATTCTAAGTCTTGAGAAGAAAGTTATGGTTATTTGAAAATTATCCATTAATTCTTCTGTTCATACTTCAACTAGGTGTAATTATGAATTGTAATTATGCATTTTTCACCTGCTCCAATGGAGTTTTGGTAGGATATCAATTGGGTTTCTTCATATCCATATTTTGGATATCTTTTCCAAGTTTCACCTCTTTCTGGGTTCTGGGATGCTAGTTATATCCTATTGAAGTTATAGGCCAATTAGTGTTTTTGGCCTTGAATGGTACAGGTACCTTCTGTGCCATCTTAAATTTTTTTAACATGCCCACAATTTTAATTAATATCCATTACTATTTTCTATGATTCAATATATTTCCATAGACTACTCTTGTGCCTCAATCTGATTCCAGAGTAAAACATTATGGCCCTTTGAAGTTAACTGGGTCTTAAAATTTACCCTCCACTATTTGTCCTATAACTTCCTCACAAAATCTCCATTTGAAAAATGGTTTATACCATTAGAAATCTCTTTCATTTGAGATGAAAATACATACTGTACCTTGGTACACTCTATTCTCGTGGTTCTTTAGTAGGTAAAAAAAAATTTTAGGGCCTCATAAACATGCTGCAAAAAGATGACCTTCAAACAATATAAAATGTCATAGAATTTAACTAGTTTTCTACTGTTGTAGACCATCCAAATGAATTTGCGTGCACCAATTTGAAAATGTACACCCATATTAATTTAGAATTTGTAGCAATTCCATAAGGTATCGCATGCTCTACTCACCTATAACCAGTGTGAACCACTTCTCTGTTGCGCCAATATATGGTGCGCACTACTTCCTTTTCGCATGCCATGTAACGACCCTTGATTATTAATTATAATTAATTTATTAATGTAATCCTAAAAGATTAGCTAAACTGTATTTATATCTTAAAATAACATTTCTAATTGGATATTATTAAATAGTGGTTCATGAGGGTTAATGATTGATTTAATTATTAATTAAATTCATTAATTAATAAAGTATTAAATTAATGGTTAATAATAAAATATAATACTAATTTAAGTTACGTTCCCAAAAATGGAAACATATTAATGAATGGGATAAGGCATTTAATAATGGGATAAGGCATTTAATAATGGGATAAGGTCTTTAAGAATGGGATAAGGTATTAGGTGGGGGAGTTAATGAAAGGAAGGCGGTGAAGGAGGAATAAGAGGGGGGGAAGGAGTTGAGAAGGGGATTCTTTTTTTTTACGAGAGGGGAGAGCTCTGAGTTATGGACAGAGGGAGGAATTTAGGGTTKCTGGAGGTTTTGGGCTCAGAGGGATAGGATATCCGTTGATATCCTARGGCTAGAAGCTAACTAGTCGGCAGGGAGGTTGGTTTTGGGTGGTGTCCTAAAGAAGAAAGCTAAGGAAGCAAGCTGCAGATAGCATCAGAGTTAAGGTACTTCTTTAAAATTCATGCATTGTTTGTATAAAAATTTGTTATTAAATTTTACTTGAAATATTAGATTGCGAATGTGCTAGATTAAATAATTTTTAAATTTTACTGTAGTGTTGTAATTAATGGTTGCTTAAATTAATTTAGAGCCATTACATTTGGTATCAGAGCCTTGGTTCAAAATCTGGAACCAAGGGCCTACCTACCCAATCCTAAATTTAAATAAACACTCCTACTTAGTTGTGGTAAAACCCTAAATAAACTTCCCAGCTCCAAGCTCTAGCTCTCCTTCCCAGCTACGCTTAACTTGCAAACAAAACACAAAAAAAAAAGAGGGTAAATAAATAAATAGATATAAATACATTACAAAATTACCAAAGTAAAACAAACAACTAGGGTTGTTACAGCAAATATCCCTGCTTGAGATAAATCATCTTCGAAATTCTGGCTAGCTAGGAGCTATAGTTTTGCTATGACCATCGAAGGGAAAAGATAAATAAGAAGGAGAAAGAGAATACTAGTATCTTGCTTTCAGGTTCATTCATTAATTTCATCCAATGTGAAGAAACACCTTCGTTAGGTAGGTCATATGCGTGTGGTAGTGAGTGTGATGCCAGGAAGAAACCAACCCTGTACTCTAGGTGAAGACAGTTGGAAATACTCCTCTGGTGGGTACTCACTGCACAATCAATCATTACATCGGGGAAACAATGCAAAACACTTATGTCTAACACACACATAAGGAGGAAAGTGATCCATAAACATCCAGGAAAAACAGAAATGAGTTGGCCAACGCCCCTTTGATTTCTTTATTCAACCTTGAACTCGGGTGCTGAAGGAATGAGCGCGAAAGGGGATGAGATTCAAAGCACGGGCGACTCATGTCATTCAAGGTGGAATCCACCTGCGTAACTACACGTAGAGTATAGTAGAGTAGAGCAATGTAGATAATAATGAACTAGAAAGAAGGCTTTATGAATGGGTGGGATCGATCACCAACCTTACGGATAAATATATAAACTGGGGTGGATAGGGCAAGCAACATACGTTGGTCAACCGATCGGGGAATGAATGGAGGTTTCTAATGGAGGGCAGCTCTCATGAGTCGCCTGGGCGCCGGGGTTGGTTCGATCTTAGTCGGCGCTACGATCACCGTTATTTAATTAGCCTTTTACCTATTCTAACTATACGAGAAAGCCCGGATGCGATCCATGAGTGCACGAAACCTATATCTATCTGTACGAAGATGGAAGGGAATGGGAAATTCTTCTAGTGACAGAGGCCTATTAAAACTGGTCGGAAACCCAAAGTTATCAATGGTCTAAACAAGAAGAAAATATTCAGGGGCTTCATGTGAGTTTACATTATTTTTTTGACAGCTGTGAAATGTTTCTCTAGAAAGGATAAGAATGAAAAGCGGTGCGTGCATCCATCAAAATAAAGAAAATGAAAAATGCATGGATAGCAAAGACAATAACTTGAAGAATTATGGAAACCTGTATTACTCTCCTATTAAAAAAAAAAGAATTCAAAGACAATATCATCAGACCTGTCAGGTGGAGAATCTGCCTGAATATACCTCACCCGAGTCTACCTATTAGGGTCCTTCCTGCCTGACTTGACCTGAATCTACTTTAGGATTTCCACCTTCTTACAGAGTCATACAACTTTGTTTTTTTCCCTTTTTAGATAAGTTGGTATAGACACAATCCCAAATAGGAGATGCGTGCAATCGGATTTTACCTTATGTTTATGCCCACGGATACCCGCGTTGAACAAAGGATTACTTAAGTGAAAGAAGGTTGAACAACAGGACTTAAGTGAATATTGAAAACCATGTCAATGGCGGTTCCTCTTTAGCACGGCCTATCGCTACTTCCATTCAACCTTCAACTCGTCCATCTTTAGTTGTTCTCAGACATGCCCAAGTTTCATCTTGTACAGGAAAGAACTGAGTACTTCTTCCTGTTTCATGGATCAACAATGTTTAAAATGAGAAATTTAACATCTGGTTAATCTAAATAATCATATATAGGAATCAATAGAACCCTACTTTCAACCCAAAAGAATCGTGTTTTTAACGGAGGTTTCAGATGTTATAGCCGATATTTCTAAACTTACTTCGGATTTGGTGGAGGAAAGGGATAATGCGTTTGCAGTTGCAGCCGTATTCGATGAAGAGTCGGGGGTTTTGAGGTCAGTAGAAATAATGCTGCCGTCTCGGGACAGGGCTATTCAGAAAGTTCGCGAGAGTGGTCTCACATTCCTCGGCGGGAGCTCACCTTCAGTCCAGTGTTGCCCACCCGTCTCACACCAATACCTGCCATCGTTTACACACGAGAAATTTTACAGACCCAAAAGACAAGGAAGACTGTATATATGTATAAATGAATGCAATGATCAGGCACTTCAGGGGATGATCCTATCTTGTTCTGCTCCGTGCCGGCAAGAGCAGTCGAGTCCTAAACCCCAAAGAAATAACCCATTCAAAACTTTGAGAAAAAAAAAATATAATAGCATTTGAACTTACCATTTGGGAGAAAGACGTGCACAGTAAAATGTAGAAAGCCGAACGAAGTATCCCGCTCAGTTCACAAAAATCCCAACGATCGAATAACAAGCCACCGCCATGCACAAGCCATGACACCAGCGCATACGAGGCCACGGAGATGAGCCTTGAAAGGGATGAGCACCTGGGAGCGGGCACGTGGGCCTCATGCGAGGACCGACGATGCCGATTTCTATACTTATTTATTCTATTCACGAAAAACTCTATTTAGTTTCTTTATTTATTATTTTAATTGTAGTATATGAATGGTTAATTTTTTTATTTATTTTATAATTATTTTAAAATAAGGTTAAAAAAAAAATAGTTTATTTAAATTTTAAAGTAAATTAAGTTAAATTAATTAAATTAAATTAAGTTAAATTAAATTAAGTGAAAATTAATTAAGTTACAATTAATTTAATTAAATAAATTAAATTGAATTAATTGGGTATGTGATTTTTTTTTTATAAGTAAAAATAAATAAATAAATAAATAAATTCACTAAATTAAAGGGTTTTGAACCTCGGACCTCCTTCCACCGGTCGAGTCTTTACAAAATCCGCCCTACCAACGTGCCATGCGTTATTTCTTTTACAATAATTTCACAAGTAAATACTTTAACTGTCATACCCAAGACCACATGCCAAGCTATCAAGCACCTTTTTAGAGCCATACAGGTCACATGCCAAGCTATCAAGCGCCAAAGACATAAATGGAGGAGCCCACAAAGGGATGTATGTGCTCAACGCGGCGTCTTAACGCCGAAAGGTACATAGCGCTGGTGAACGCCGAAACGTGGCTGACAGTTGTGGACGATTATTGAAGTTGCTGCAATTTAATCCTATTTAAGCTAGGACAAGCGGGAACAAGGAGGCATATTCATTAGGAGCGTAAGCCTAGGAAGTGGCGAATAAGGCGCAAAGCTAGCGTAGCCACAGGGCAAGGGAACCAATAGTTATTTTCGTAGGGGCGAAGAAACGAAGCTTAGATGCTTAAACCTAACCCTAACCTAGCCAATCCCCTAATGGAGTAATGTATGTTTACAGACAAGTAAATAAAACTTACGCCTAACCCTGTTTCTAGTTTGAGTAGCACCAATTTAAAACATCCTGGAACTCACCCTGACAACTTTGGTTGATGCAGGTCAAATCACACAAGATGGTCAGGACTCGAGGAGGTCGAGGCGGGGGAGCATCGTCGCAAGCACCACCAGTGCCACCACCACCATCGCCCGAGCTAGCCCTCATACTGCGCTCGTTGGAAGCCATCAACGAGACTTTAAAGGGGAGACAACCGGCAGGGACTGAAGTGGAACCCCCACCGTCTGGAACGGGTAATCCAGAAGAGTCAAGAGATTTAGGGGGAGGACCTCCACCTAAAGACATCACGCGAGAGTTGCAAAAGATCAAACTTCCAAAGTTTGCCAGAGGTCGCACCAGTGAATGCGCGGAAGCATGGTTGGAAGGCATGACCAGGTGTTTTTCCTTAAGGGACTATGCGTCCAACTCAAAGGCGAAAATCGTCATTTTTCAGTTAAGGGACAACGCCCTGAATTGGTGGGGTAACTGGAAAGACAACTGCACCTTACCCCAGACACGGTATCTTGGGAAATTTTCGAGGAAAGGTTCAGGAGGAAATATCTACCGGTGTACTACAAGGAGCAACAGGTTGGGGCATTTCATGCCTTGATACAGGGAAACAAAACGGTGGAAGAATATGAGATCAGGTTTATGGAACTGGTCAAATATGTGTCGTATTTGGATAGTGACCAACGATAGGCAGAGCACTTCATCTATGGATTGAACCCCAGGATAAGAGCTATGGTGAGGATGTGGAAGCCATCTTCAGTAGCGGAGGCGATGGAAAGTGCACGTTACGTGGAAGAACATATGAACTTGACTGGGGGTGCAAGATCGACATTTCCGCATCACCCTGGATTCGTAGGAAAGGCCCCGCGGACATTTCCTAGGGGAGGGGGCTCAAGGCCACCGCCTTATGGTAACAGATTCACACCAAGAACAGTAGCTACAGGGATTTCAATGGCAGCAAGTGAAACATCTCGTTCATCGCCAACGGTTCAGACAGGACCACGACCATCTTAGGGAACAGTGAGCAAGGGCAAGGGTTCCAGGGGAAGGAACTCGTTTCAAAGATAGACACATAACAGTGCACAGGTTCAATTTTGTGTTACCTGTTGGGGGTGCGGGGGAACCCATTACCAGCGTGACTTCCCGGAGTTACAATCAGGGTTCGTGCACAGAGAAGGAAAGGTGTCGATGGGGAGAGCAAGTAGCAGCCACCATATTCACGCAGCAGTTAATAACCGCAAGGCCGAACATCAATCCACGGTGGTGGAGTCGTCAGGTACGCTAAATCATATCAATGTTAAGATTTTGTTTGATTCTGGTGCGACAGATCGTTTCATTTCACCATCTACATTAGAAAAAAGTGGGTTGGCAGCCTACGAGCACGATGACTTTAAACAAGTCGAGATGGCTTCGGGGGAAAAACAAGCAGTAGGACCTAGTGTCGATAATTGTATAGTAGACCTGGGAGTGTGTACTACCAGGTTGAAAGTATACGTCACTGCTCTTGGGGTGTATGACCTAATCATTGGAATGGATTGGTTAGCAGCTCATAGAGCTTTGGTAGATTGCTTTGCAAAGAGGGTGCTTTGTGTCGATGATGAAGGAAGACCAATAGAGATCCAAGGTGTACAGAGAAAAGTGTCGGTATGCTTTATATCCACTATGAAGGTCAAGCGATGCTTGAGACAAGGGTGTCGACTTTATGTAGTAGAGGCAGTGAAAGACAGGAAGGGACCCTCATTAGATCAGTATCCGGTCTTGTCAGAATTTCAAGATGTTTTCCCGAATGAGTTACTAGGGTTACCTCCAGAAAGGGAGCTTGATTTTAATATTGAGCTAAAACCTGGTACAGAACAAATTTCCAAAACTCCGTTTCGGATGACAGTGCCGGAACTTTGTGAATTGCAAATGTAGTTGAAAGAGTTACTGGACTTAGGGCTAATAAGGCCTAGTGTCTCGCCTTGGGGTGCACTGGTAATTTTTGTAAAGAAGAAGGATGGATCCTTATGGCTGTGTATAGACTATAGGGACTTGAACCATGCTACAGTGAAAAATAGGTACTCGATGCCGCAAATAGATGACCTCTTCGATCAGATGAAAGGAGCAGCGGTATTCTCAAAGATCGATTTGCGATCAGGGTATCATCAGTTAAGGATTAAGGAAGGTGATATCCCAAAAACGGCCTTTCGA
>ML784218.1:949731-979035 GCA_009831015.1 Picea engelmannii | reverse complement strand
GACACTTCCACTTATGGGTTCTATTTGGAGTTAGGTCAGTATAGCTGACGCTCCAAGATAGTCTAGCAGAGGACGGATAGGAATGGAGTTGGAAGTAGGTTAGGGAGGAAGGATGAGTAGAATAGTTGAGACTATATGGATATTTGTCTTGTGGTGGGGATTTTATGAAGAAAAATGTGTATAAATGAATATTCATTATTATGTAACTAAACCACAATTGTTTAAAATAAATTATTGAACCAGACAATTGTGATTAAACGAATTCTTACACAATTAATTGATTGTTGTCTTTTATAAAAGACTAGTCTTGCTGACTGGATTGGATGCATACATAAAATACTAAAGGATGACAGTTTGATTATTAGTACATGTACGAGAATTGTATGTACCAGCTACACATACATTTCTTGTACATATACACTAGTATGTATGAGTTTTTTTTACTTACTTACTAATAATGTCAATTACTTGTTATGAATGTGTGAACCATGTTCTTGTTCTTTGTACCATAAGATACCTTAACTTCGGGACAAAGTTTCCTGAAGGGTGGGTGTATGTAACGACCCTTGATTATTAATTATAATTACTTTATTAATGTAATCCTAAAAGATTAGCTAAACTGTATTTATATCTTAAAATAACTTTTCTAATTGGATATTATTAAATAGTGGTTCATGAGGGTTAATGATTGATTTAATTATTAATTAAATTCATTAATTAATAAAGTATTAAATTAATGGTTAATAATAAAATATAATACTAATTTAAGTTGCGTTCCCGAAAATGGAAACATATTAATGAATGGGATAAGGCACTTAATAATGGGATAAGGCATTTAATAATGGGATAAGGTCTTTAAGAATGGGATAAGGTATTAGGTGGGGTAGTTAATGAAAGGAAGGCGGTGAAGGAGGAATAAGGGGGGGGAAAGGAGTTGAGAAGGGGATTCTTTTTTTTTACGAGAGGGGAGAAGGGATTTTGGGGAGAGCTCTGAGTATTGGACAGAGGGAGGAATTTACAGTGCACCGGGGGGGGGTTGTTGGAGGTTTTGGGCTTGGAGGGCTAGGATATTCGTTGATATCTTAGGGCTAGAAGCTAACTAGTCGGCAGGGAGGTTGGTTTTGGGTGATGTCCTAAAGAAGCAAGTTAAGGAAGCAAGCTGCGGATAGCATCAGAGTTAAGGTACTTCTTTAAAATTCATGCATTGTTTGTATAAAAATTTGTTATTAAATTTTACTTGAAATATTAGATTGCGAATGTGCTAGATTAAGTAATTTTTAAATTTTACTATAGTGTTGTAATTAATGGTTTCTTAAATTAATTTAGAGCCATTACATGCCAATATCTACCGCACACAATTTTGGTTCATGCACTAATACCTATTGCGCACAATTTGTGTGTCGCATGCTAATATTTTTTGCACATTTCACTCTACGTGTTGCACCATGCCAAGGTTTAGTGTGCTCACACCACACACTGGTACTCCATGCGCACCATTAATTAAGTCATTGCACGACATGAATATTCATCATGCATGCACTGCCAGTTTTTAGTATGCAAACCGCGCACACCAATATTATGCATGGGCCACCCCATCTGCACCGCGAAGTGACAAATTTAGTGTGCATATCCGTGCACTATTATTTTTCCACGCTTCTCCAACTTTACTCCACATATCACCAAATTTAATTTCGCACACTCGCACAACATTATTTTTCGTGCATTACCAACTTTGCACTGTGCAGTGCCAAATTTAAGTGCGCACACCTGCACACCAATATTTTTCTGTGCATCTCAAATTGTACTCCACAACGTCGAATTTTAGCGCGCATAACCATGCACCCTTATTTTCCACACATCAAAAACTTTTCACTGTGCATCACACATTTTTAGTGCACACACCTGTGCACCTTCATTTTTCTGTGCATCAATTCCTCGTGAATTCCGCTGTAGAAATTGGGGCTTTTGCCAAAATATTCCCAATTTTCACCATGGACATTATGAAACTATAAAATTTGTTCAATTTCACTTTGATAACACCATTTCAAGATCTGCAACAACAAATCACTGCTGGTTGACATTCCTGGTATGAATTTTCCAAATTCATTCATAGATTGAGAGTTTATTTAACCAATCTCACTCCATCTGTCATGGCTTCCCTGTAACTTCAAATTCGACCAATTCCAAGTTTGAATTTGCTAGAACATATATTAAATTAAGAATATATCACCACTTGGAAAAATTTCTCAAATTCCCCATGAATTTAACAACATAAATTGAGGTTTTTTCCTAATTCCATGCAATTGCTTCTGATTTTTACCATGGACACACTGTAACTTGAAATTTGGCCACTTCGAAATCAATTCTCTGTGAAATTTCTCTTCAACATTCATCTTGCTTGACCCATCTAGGATTAGTGTTGAAAATTGGAACTATAATACCACATTGTATCATTCCCAACAACCAACTGGGCCATGCCAACCAATAATTCAAACTTTGATACCAAATTGAAACATACAAATATTCTGCAAATACAATTATTCATACAGAATAATAATAAAAATACACATGAAACATACACAGGAAAACCCATAAAAATAAACACATAAATAATAATGCAACACATAATTTAATGCACAATTTACACTTATCTTGATAAAAAGATCACCAACTGCGTGCATATCTTCCACATTCCTCTAAACCTTAGGCCACACTACTCAAAACTCTCAGCAGTGGGTCACCCCCGAGCTGGGAATAAACTCCACCCAAGTAAAGTAATTCCTAACCATGTTGATGTATCTTAGACAATAGGAAAAAATCCATCACAAGTGCCAACTTGAACTAACAACCTACAATCCCTCATTCCCCACATGCATGTCCCACCGCAGGAAGTGTGCCCCTTCTCTGCTCAATAGTCCCTAGGCTTCCCCACTTCCTTTCTAGGCTTCAACAACAGGTTGTAAAGGAATTCTCAAAGCCCTGTAGCTGGATTTTGGAACCTTCGGGAAATCAATTCCCAACAATTCTCTCACCTAGAGGGGATTGCTTACAGGCTTGACAACCTGCCTCTTCAATATCCAATGGGCCTGACAACTTGAATCTTCAGTCCAACTCCTAAGATAACCAGGTACATGTATAGGTACAAGTACATGTACAATGACAGTAATAGGAAGGTATGAAGGACAACTGAATGAGTGAATGAATGATGATGAAATAATGGAAAATGAACTAAGTCCAAACTATATGTATGCATGTTCCCAACTTGACACTTGTCATGTTGAGAACTACCTTTGCCCACTTGTCTCGATCCTTAGAACTTAGGATAAAATAATTATCCATAATTTATACTTTAAGGAATATTAATATAATATTCCTTTTGGCTTAAGCTCCCAAGATTATCCCCTTATCCTTAACTTTTATCCCCCTTTCCCTAACTAGTGGATTTTAGTCCCCCATACTGTTTTACATGATTGGTCTGCCACAGTGATGTGTTTTTCATTAATATTTGCATGTGATTTACATTTATAATACAAACATACTATCCTTTTTGTATCCAAGCTGACCAACCTCAAAAACATGAACATATACACAAAGGCTCTCTGGCCTCAAGATCACGTGCTCAAGTTGTTGTGCACGATATCCTAGAATGTCCACACTCCTTCTTTTAGTTCGTAGTGCATATGCGTGTTATATTATGGAAGGCGCTTAAAAAAATAATCGCAAGACTTGATACAAACAACTCACCAACTTATATACATATGTACATTTATATTTACATTTACAGTTGGGGTTCGGCCTAGGGGTATTACACATACATTCTACATAATTATACTAGTGTGTGTTGTAAATAAACCCATTCATTAATCTAACCATTTATTCATAATTTCATAAATGACAAAAAACATTCAAACAGATTACAACATAGGGTTTTGTCATGGTTCACCCCCTGGGCTACGTCCACAAATATTTTCTTCTTTATTCATTCTTCTTTAAAATCACATTGCACACATTACATCATAGTTTGGTACTGGTGCACGAGGCTAAATAGTGTCTCACTAATATCCACAACTTGCGACCTGAACCTCAATTGCATCTCAACTTTAACTCCATCCGAGCTCTACATCTCTAAAAAAAATACAGACTTCAACTCAAAACTCAAAAGGATGTTCCAAAACTAATTTCTTCAACATAAAAACAGATACCTCAATCTACCTCATACATCTTCTATTTATACCACAAAATGGGTAAAAACCCTTACATTATGACTCAAAAACCCTAGTCCTAAGTGGACTCAACTTGTCCACCTTCCAACTTCCTTTCCCATGGTTGGTATTCATCCTTTCTTTGAATCTATGCTGATCTTCCTTCTTTCTCGACACGTTGCTTCCTTTTCCCTTCTGTGGTGTTGGTATTCTTTCTTTTCTAGCATGTGTTGTTTCCTTTGGTCCATTCTTCCTTTATTATGGTGGTTCACTCCCAAAATGTCTTTCTCCAAAAATACCCAAACACTAACCTGTGGCTCGTCTCGAGTCACTCAGGTCGTCTGTGCCTTCTACATTGACTTCTCCAGCTCCTGGAACTACTTTACGAGTTCATGCACTTGCTTCTTGGCCTGTGTGCTTTTCTCTGTCAAGGTACCCAGGATATGTGTTGTGACGTGCTCCTTCAACACTTGTATGCTTTCTGACATGGAAACAAAGAATTAACAAACAAATATCTATGTTGCATATTAGTAATAGGGTACTTTAACTTACCTTTTATCTTATTGAACTTCTGGTCCACCTCCTAGACTGATTCTCCTAGTTTTTGCTTAATCTCTATCATTTCATTCGTGAACTGGTCCTCTAAAATTGGTTTCTAAAATTCATTTATTAATTTCTTCTTTACCTCCACTACCATTGTATGCGCTCCTATTGGATTATTTTCTGTGAGACCCATGTACCAGTCTAATGCATGGTCTCTGAATGTGATTGCCAGCTACATAAACTTTGTATCTTTATATGTAATCTTCTTAGCTTCCCATATCTTCTCATAGATAAACAAATGCTTTTCTGGGTCATCTGGCCTGTCCCCTTGAAACTTTGGTAACCTAATAGTTGGATCTTGTCCTAACATTTTGAAGTTTTTTGTACTACCACCTTTGTGTGGTGTAGATACCTGACTGCTACTTGATGAACTCACATTTATTCTAGAGTTTCTACTAGACCAACATCCTATAAAAATTCTTCTACCACTAATCATTTGTTGGTTAATCAATTTTTCCTCTTCAGATATCTTAGTCAAACATGGGGTTGTGGGTTCCACACTAATTCAGATCTGGAATGGAGAGCCTTCTTCTATGCTAGGCCCATGACATATGTTTTTCCTCTCATATTTGGTGTGAAATATATCCTCAATCTTCCCTGTGGTGTGAATATCATATAATTATTCCTCATCATTGTCCAAGCCCTCTCGCTCAGCTACTACCCTATTATTTCTATTCATATTATACTAGTAGGGTTGTTCTTTGTGCATCACACATGATTTCCTTATGATCTCCCTGGTTTGTTCATCATCCATCATGATGGGGTCCATTGGTTCCTTCTTCTGGATACTCTCCATATCCTTCTACATATCTCATATCTTCCTTAGTTCTTCCCCCAACTCCCCTATGCACGTAGAGTGATCTAACTATCTAATTCCATGGTCATCACACCTTTATCATGTAATAAGATATTGATCAATGTGTAAAGTGACCTGATGTACCTCCCTCCTAATCCCCTCAAGAAACCCTTCTCTGCAACACTATATGACTTCGCTGTGTCTACTAAAAATTTAGTAATAAACGCTGCAGTAATGTTGTCTAACCAAAACTCCACTACACACGTGAATTTTTTATTAACCCTTTCCAATCGTGCAATATTTTCAGCAGTCCACTCCAACAGCCTAATCCTATTAGTTAGATGGGTATCCTTCAACCTTAATAAACACTCCTATAATAACTCTGGGAAGTAACAAAAATATGCTTCATGCAAATCAGTAAACACATACCTCTGTAGATACTATCATGGTGTATACCTGGAACCCTTATTATCTTTCTGCGTGAACTCTAGTTGCTTTGTCTCCAACCATATTTCAATATCTTTCTTTGTAGGACTCCATGGCGTGAACACCCCTTTCTACCACTGCATTTTCTTCACCAAACCCCTTCTAGGTTGTCTTTCTGAGTTCCAGTCGACAACATAACCATTTATTGGATGTATGGGCTGACTTGGGATCTACCTTAGTTCTCCAACAAAACCCTTTTCACCATCATCCCTTCTGGTAAACCAGAAGTCTACACCATGCATAGAGTGCATAATGTAGTCTCACTGTAACGCTACTTTTTTTGTTACCAAGGCTTAATCGATCTGATACCAAATTGTAGCACTCTTCACCCCCTTCGAGGGCTAGGTAGGCACTACCTTGCGGAAAACAACTCATACAGGCCTTATAAAAACAACATGCGTTTAATCAAAGAAACACATTTAAGTTTAGAGTAAGCATAAGAATTATTACTAACATAAATAATCCATGGAAATAACATTAATTCAAATGCACAACAGAATACATGATAATTATAATACATAGAGATACAGAAACATAATTAAAGAATCATCTGGTACTTATCTTTGAAATAGTGGTAGTTCCACCAACCAAGTGTAGGCCTTCCATGAATCTCCCAGCCTTAGACCACACTGCTCGTCAGCTCAGTAGTGGGTCACCCCTGAGCTAGGACTAAGCTACACCCCCAAGGTAGGGAATCCTAGGCTAGGCTGAGGTTACAGGGAAAACACACAGTCACAAGGAAGGAATTCTCTCCCGAGAACCACTCATGCTCATTGCCCATAGACTCTCCTTCCCCACATGCATGTTCCACCCTAGGAGTATGCACCTTGTATGTCACCTAGACATTCCTTTGGCTGCTAACCTCCCTTGCCTTGGGTTACAACAATAGACCAGAGCGAAAGTCTCTGAGCTCTGTGGTAGCTACATGGTTCCTTCCAGGAGTTCTCTCCTTCCTCTATGCACTCTCTCACCTGGAGAGAGTCACTCACAGGACAAGCCACCTGTTCTTCCAACCTCAATCACCTCTCTCACCGAGAGAGAGTGTTGCACAACTAGCCAACAAGCCACACGCAGTCCAGCATTGCATGGCCACAACAACCCACGAGAAAAATAGACACGGTCTTTCCAACAGGTTCAACAATGGCAGGCCACTTCTTATTTCTCAATCCGGCAACACAGGATAGACTCACGCTCTAGTTCTCAGGGACACGTGACAAACAATCCATGCAGGGGTCAAAATAGGTTCGAAATGTTCAGAGAGAGGATGTACCGGTTATCCCAGAACGAACAAAAATACATGCCTTTTGGTTCAGAAGATGCATGAGGGTTTCTATGTAGAGGTCATACTAGTTCACCTCAGGCAGTCCAGGGTCGAATGGAGGAGGAACCCCTCTCACGGCTCATCTTGGCCGTTTTATTCGCATGCACCAGGGTTGACACTTGTCACCCTTGGAACTACATGTGTTCCATCAGCATGCATCCCCTTTGTACGTTTTCCCCTTGCCATAAACTTAGGATAAAAAAACCATAAAATGCACATGTCCTTTAGAATAATAATAAAATATTATTCCCAAGGCTTAAGCCCCTAGGCTCAACACTTAGCCCCTTTTCCCACCTTCCAGCCCCTAACTCATTGCCCACTCTATGGAATCTCATCCCCCCATCACTCATTCATCGTGGTCGGTCTGCATGCGGCGGTGTTTATATTTTATTAATGTGTTGCATACATACATGTACAAAATGAGGCCCTTGGCCTCCAACCCTTAGGCTCTCTGGCCTAACAATCACATAATCCCATCAGCTTATACAAACTTGGCTCACCAGCCTATAACACATATTTACAATTCATTTCATACATCAGACTTACAAAGGGCTCGATCTTGGGGACACTACAATCACCAGATATGGTTTATGGGTCACTGCAGGACGCAGATGTATGCAATCATGGAAGGGATTGGGGATTTTCATGTTTACTTCTTCTTCTACTTTAACATGCACTCTATCATATCATTCACCACATCTACTAACTTATTCATTCAATGACATACATTCTACATAATTATACTAGTGCGTGTTGTAAACAAACCCATTCATTCGTCTAATCATTTATTCATAATTGCAGAAATAATAAAAAATCATTCAAACACATTACAACACAGGGTTTTACCATAGTTCACCCCCCTTGGGCTACGTCCAAAAATATCATATGCTTTATTCATTATTCTTTAAAATCACGTTGCACACATTGCATCATAGTTTGGTATTGGTGCATGAGGTTGACTAGCGTCACACTAAGATCACATCTTGCGACCTGACCCTCAATTACATATCAACTCTATCTCCATCCGATCTCTGTAACTCTCAACAAAATACAGAATTCGACTCAAAACTCAGAAGGATGTTCCAAAACTAAGTTCTTCATCATAAAAAAGGATACCTCAATCTACCTCATACATCTTTTATTTATACCAAAAAATGGGTAAAAAACATTACATTATGACTCAAAAACCCTAATCCTAAGTGGAATCAACTTGTCCACTTTCCAACTCCCTTCCACACAGTTTGTCTTCATCATTGCTTTGACTCTGTTCTGATATTCCTTCCTTCTCGGGGCATTGCTTCCTTTTCCCATCTATCATGCTGGTCTACCTTCTTTTCTGGCGCACCTTGTTTCCTTTGGTCCATTCTGCCTTGCTTATTGTGCTTCACTCTTGTACAATGTGCAACACTACATTTTGAAATAATATGAATAAAGATCCCAAACGTCAAATCTTTGTGGACGTAGTTGTTGGTGCAATTATATGCATAATATATTACCAAACATAAAATATTGATCAGGATTCATAATCAACAGAGTTGTTACACTATGTGCGCTGAAAATGGGTGGTTTAACTATGTTTGTTTAGTATATATTAAATAAGAAAATTAGTTAGAAACCAACACACACTTTTAAAAATAACACTCTTCACACAATTCAAAAGATGGAAAGCAAAGCTCATAAAAAATATGATTTAAGCTCTTTCTTAGGTGACTAGTCTGTTCATTATAGGCTCATGAAGTAGAAATATGAACTTTGACTCTATCCCATGCAACATCTATACTAACAACAATTAACATGCTACATATTCTCAAAATAAAACATCAATCAATTCTAGAAGAAATAACAGGTAGAGGAAGACACTCCATTGTAGGTGCATGCAGGGTGAGAGATGGAGGTCTTGATTGTGCATGTATTTGCAAGATGTAACCTAATCAATTCTAGAAGGAAACTCTAAGTGTGATGGAGCACTCCATTATAGGCTCATGTATGGTGAAAGATAGAGACTCCACTTGTCCATAGATTTCCAAAATAGAAACAAATAATAAAGCATTAAATCTAACAAATGCATGCATTCCAAAGACTCTCTTACATGCAACAAGATTGTCAATTTACTGGCTTATGAAGGTGAAATAAGGATTCTCATCTCATTTCCTGTAACAACTCAATTCAATGATAACTTGCAAGTAATCCCTATCTAATTTTGCACACTTCATCAAACCGATGACATTCAAAAAGTAAATCAATGCAACTTGACAATTATGAAAAGTTATTTCATTCCTACACAAGAAACAAAGGTTTTAATGAGATGTTCCATTTGTTGGCTCATGTAATGTGAAGTATGGAATCTCAAAATTTTCTTGTACTTCCACACTTTACAATAAATTCTAATAGTGAAATCAAAATAAAATAACATGAAATCAAAATAACAAGTACATGAAATAAAAATCTATACTAATAATTTACAATGAGCTTACCAAGTTGGATCAGTGGGCCCTTGCCGATGCCAACATGGAATATTTTAGATCAGCATATGATAAATTCTAAAAGACACACAAGATCATTGAATTCAAACTTACACTAATCTTCAACAAGTAGGTTTACAAAAAGAGTATGTTCAGAAATCCAATATGCAACATAACAATTCCTCTCCTTTCAAGAACCAATCTTACAGAATAACAATTACTCTTCCTTAATTAGACATATGAGGTCTTATTTATACATAAAATCCACGGAGAAATGGATGGAACCAAATCCTCAAACTCAAAAAATAATTTTTACAATTTTAGGATAAATCCCCAAAATCTGGGGTTTTCATCAATTTGAGCAAATTCAAGTTATAGATCCACCCATATCTTCTAACAAAATTATGATTTTGGAAAAGTGCCTCCATATAAATCAATTTTACACATTCTAGACAAAACCCATTTCATAGAATTTCTAGATCTGATGCCATCTGCACAAAAATCGAGGCACAAGTTGGCAGTTTGAGATTTTTGCTAATTTTTGAAAAATCATTCCCCCTAAGCTGGAGGTCCACACGGGTGATATGGGTGAATTATGACTCATGTATCCGCATCTAAACGTCACTCTGGACAAAACCCATGTCCCTGATTTTCTTCTAGAAGAATTTCAATTTTTCGAACTATTTCTAGTACTAGATAGTTGTTGATGCTGGTATCGAACGAGCAAAACTTTGGTACTAGACAAGCTGAGTACTTGATGAATGCCAAAAAATGTACCGGATGAATAGGATTTGTTTTCATAAGGTCTTCTTATATCATTCATTGTAATTAGAGAGCTTAAAACATCAAATATTCAATCCAAATCCTTAATAAATCATCATAAATAATAATTAAACATAAGTTACCTCATATGTACACAATAATGGCTAAAAGACATGCCTGTTGAGGAAAATAGAGACATATTTCATATGTATGAGGAAAAATTGGTCAGGATATGGGACAAGATAAGGCAATTGGAGGTGACAAAAATGAGGCTCAACAGTAGCCCTAGGGGGGGGGGGGGTGAACCATGATGTATATGTGTTTTGTGTGAATGTATGCAATGTTTTTCTGGTTGTATTTTCTTTACTAATTTTAGGATGGACATATTAAATGATAAAGGAAATAACATTGTGCACTAAGAATAAACTAATGGAATCTTCATAATATCTCTAAATAAATGAATGTTATAGCTAGTGTTTAGATCCGAATCTTGTGTGACAATAGATAAATACTTGTCATTGAACACATGTGGCTATAATGGTTAATGAAGTCCTATTAGAATAGTTATGACAGTGTTCTGGAATAATATCTAATGAGGGGATGAGGGATAACAATGAATAGATCCAATGCCTCTGAGAGAGAAACAAATCACATCCCATGGTTGCAGACACCTAAGTCCTATGACCACCCATAGAAGCCATCTCAGGTGAGACTGCGCAGTGCACTCTATGCACCGTGTTTTTATTCTGGTATCTATAAGGGCTGATGGTACAAGGGTATGTTGGTAATATTATAGTTAGAACTTGGGTCATCCCAATAGATCAAACCAACAATGGTTCTGTTGCTGGTTGGAACTCAGAAGATTAGATCGGGAGGGATGTATCATGTAGTGTAGCGTGAGGGATTAAGAAAAGGGATGTTTTTAGGTTGGAACCCCATGAAAGTGGATATTGAAAGATGGTTGACACTCCAAGAACTAGAGTTTTTCCGCAAACATAATAGAATCTCTAGGTTTAAGCCAAGACAATATTTGGAGACATACATATTTAGCGAAATACACAAGAGTTTCTTTAGTGAGTTTCCCACACTATTGCGAGAGTGGATAAAATGGTTGAAAGATACCCATCCGACAAATAGAGTTAGATCAGTGGAGTGGATATAAGAAAGTATCGTGCAGTTGAAAAGGGTGAATAACAAATTCACGAGTGTAGTAGATTTCTGGCTAGACAACATTATAGTGGGGTATATCAATGAGTTCGCAATAGATGCATCAAATTCTAAGGGTCCAAGGGGAAGGTGCATTAGATCATTGTACGCTTCGATCAAGATATTATTGCATGATAAAGGGGTATTAACCATAGAATCAGACAACTAAACTACCCTGCGTGCATGGGGGAGTTAGGGGAAACTTGAGGAAGGTATGACATGGAGGGGGAAATGGATAGAGAAGAGCGCAATAAAGAGAAAGATACCATTATGATGGATCAAGAGGAGGTCTAGGGAATTATGCAGAAGGCATGAATGGTGTGTAATGGAATACCCTGCCAGTATAATCTCAATAGGAAGAAAAGAGCAATATTCGAGAGGGAAGGCTTGGAGAGTGATGAAGAAGAGGTAGAGGATCTTTGTGTTGTGGAGCACATTCAAGAAATACTGTGTGCCACATATGAAAGAAAGAATAGAGGAGCAGGATCTAATGAGGAAGAAGATACCACTGTCTGTATCTAAATCAATGTAGAACGTACAACCCCATGTACAATTAACACATCAACAAAGAAAATGTTGTTTAGAGAACCAGTGACTGATGGTCAGAGGAAGCTAGGAGATTAGAATAGAAGTGAGGGTACAAGTGGAAGTACCAACAACATTACAGGTAGTGGTACGAGTGGAAGTACTGGTAGAAATACTAGTGGGAGTTCAAGTCCGAACAACAATACACAGATAGTAGTACCACACAGAGTAGGTACAACACATTCGACAATGGCATGCGTAGATCCAACGATAAGAGTACCAAAGTTTCATGGGGATGGATCAGAAGATCAAGAAAATCACCTATTTGTGTGTGAGCGAATATGGGAAGTGAAAAGAGTCACTGATGAGGTAGAAAAATTAGCGTAGCTAACAATAACATTCAAAAACCATGCGATGGATTGGTATATGAGCCTAGCTGTAAACAATCCATAAGGTACACCAAGAATAGTAGCATATATCAAACATGCATTGATCACTGAGCTTCAGAGGCCGAAATCAGAGGATCAATTTATGAATGAGATGATTGAGGTTAGACAAAAACCAGGAGATTTCATATGGGACATTGATCAGGAGTTCAATACATTGAAAGGTAAATTGAAGTATCCCATTTCTAACATGTAGCACAAACAATTGTTTATAAATTCTTTTTTACCACATTTCAAATATCCATTGAGACATCATAAATTTCAAACCTAGGCAAAGGAACTACAAGAAGAGATGCAGTTATAAGATAATTAGTATAAGTAAAGAAATCCAACTATCAAGGAGATGAAGGAAGACTTGAAGAACTTGACAACGTAATTAAATTAGAATAAAAATAGGGAGAAAAGAGAAGCAATGTGGTGTACCCTATGCAGATCAAAAGGACATCACAAGAATGAGTGTCTGGCATTTGCGTAGTACCTGGGAGTAGGGCTGCCAAATACATTGCCTACAAGAGGGCCTTAGTGTGAAATATGCAAGACACATGGGCATGATCCTTATCACTTCCCTATGATGCAAAAGTACAAGACAAAACTACAAAGTACTTTCTGTAACTTTTTTAAGTCAGTAGGACATGAAGAAAAAAATTGTAGAACTTTGGAGTTAATGAAGGAAAGAACCTCATATGCATACATGATGCAGGATGATTTGATGGTAGGATAGACTCCACCACAGTTTGGCAATGCACAAAAATTTCAAGCAATGCCATAGTTTCAACAACCCCCATAGTATAATCAGGCACCACAATATCATCAAAAAAACATGGATCCACATGGGAACAAAGGAATATTCATTGGTAGAGGAATAGGTGGAATGGGAAGAGGCAAAGGACCTATTATCTTCCACAATTGTCAAAAAAAAGGACACTATGCCAAATATTTTCCTCAACCAACAACAACATGTATGCACTATTGCGCAACAGATCACGTGACAGAAGAATGCCCGAAGTTAATGATGAAGATCTAGGAGAGGAGGAATCTAAATAACCATAATGTTCAGTGGATTGCTGCAGAAATAAGGGATCTTGTGATGTAGGCGCATCCCCAACACATCAAGCGAGCCAGCGCGAAAGCGGAGAGACGGTTGGACGAGCGCCAACACAAATTTTGAAAACACCTTGAAGTTGTTGCGCAATCTTAAATGAGCCATTAAGATAAATCACACGTGTATATTGTAAATGGGCCTTGAGCGGATTTCTCTCATCCTTAGTAGGTAGGAGGCATTTAAAGTAGTTAATGTAAAGTAGATAGAATTTAATTCTAGATTAGACTGTTTGAGAGCGCAAGAGGGAAACATGATATAGACACCCTCATTTGTGTATTGTAAGATTAGAGATGAAGCATTTGAGAAAGAGCAAGCAGCGAGCTGTGTAAGAACACCCATGTACAGATATTTGGATTAATAGAAAGAAAGCTTTGATTCAAATTCATGGTGTCGTGTTTGTTCTCTGTGCATGTATGTTGAATGATATGCTCATGAATGTTTGCTTCCAGTTATACATTTTCTTTTATACGTTGTGTATATGATTTCATGTTTGAGCTTGAAGTCTGAGAGGAAGAAGGAATGAGTTTCAATTGTTTCTCTATCTGAGTAAGAATTCCTGCAAGGAGTGCAGTTGAAGTGTCCGAAAGGAGTGAGTCGAAAAGAATTCAGGGTTGCGTCTCTAAAGCTCATATAGTTAAAATTTTGTTCTCAATCACCCAAAGTGCAGTTGGGCATGGGAGCCATGCAAGGAATGCGCAAGCCAAGTGAAGTTGCAGGGTTGCAAACCTGAGCAAGAGTTGAAGGACTGCTACTGCAAGTGTGCGTAGAGTCAAAAAGATTCAACACTTAGGCGTGTTTGAAGGTTTCCGCAAGGAGTGCATGCAAAGGTATTTTATAAAAAGCTCAGGAAGGATAAGGCCTTCGGAGTCATCGAAGGACAACACAGAGAAATTGTGCCTTAAAGGTTCAAGCAGGCATCGTAAGTTCACGCTGCAGGTGGACGAGTTCGGGGAGGAACACTTGGTCATTCGTAGGAATCATCAAGGAAAGATGGATGGTTGGAATTCCTTGAGGGGAATTCGCGAAGTCCCGTGAGACGTTAGATCTCACAGAGGTGCAGGGGGAGATACGACGAGGTATTCCCAAATTTCAAAGCTTAGGAGGGGCAGGACCGTTGATCCGAGCCACAAGGGTGTTGAATTTACACGTGAAATCGTGTATCGGGATTACTTGGGTTCAACTCCGTGAACGTAGCAACAGGAATCACGATATTGCAATATGCGATATCCCGATGAGTATGAGAATAGTGTGGGCCACAGTGGAGTCGGTGAGTGGACAGGTGGCACACCATTTCGGGGTTTCTCCACGAGAAGTCCCGAAACATTGACATCGAGATTCGCGATACCGCGAACTCCGAAATGCCGATGGAGTGAAGTGGCGATTGAATAGTCAACTCTCACACCTGTCGGAGTTTCGGCATATCGGGATTTGGGATTCGGCGAAACGAAGTGTTTGACATCGCAAGTAGAGAAATCGCGATAGAGAAAGTCCCGATAAGGAAAGGAAGGGTCAGCGTTGACTTGTATTGGCATTCGGGGATTCGTAGAACCAACACTCGACCACTGACCTTTGGATGCGCGAAGTCGCGAGTTCCGATCCTCTGATTTGTAAAGAGGGGGGATCCGACGAGGATTGTCGTGGGTGCAGATTTCCCGATAGGGAAATAGAAGAACCATTTAGATTTTTTCGGTCTGTGTGAAGAAGGAAAGATCCTGTGAGCGAGCGTGCTTGTGAGCGCGTGCTGCGTCAGTTTGGTATCAGAGCCCAGAAAGGTTCTTTGATTTTTGTAGCAGAGAAGAGAATTCACCATGCCGCCAAGGAGAGATAGACCATCACCCGATCCAGAGGATAGGGAAATGGTGAGAAGAAGGGGTAGGAAGATGACAGATCCAGTCATGGAGAGACATATGCATGATCTGAGAGAAAGACTCGAAGACATGGAGACAACACAAAGACGCACAGCCAGTGCAAGAGATCTGAGTGATTCTAAAAGTGAGATTGAGGTTGAACGTGAAGAAGAAGTTGCAGCTGAAGATCCATCAAACGAGCATTTGATCAGAGCTATTGCCAAGATGGGTGCAAGAGCAAAGATGGACATTCTATTTTACGAGGGAAACTTGGATGCAGAGGAGCTTCTAGACTGTATTAGAGCTCTAGACACATACTTCAACTATGAAGATGTCGAAGAGGACAAGAAGGTCAAGCATGCTGTCACATGCTTGAAGGGACATGCAACATTGTGGTGGGATGAACTACAAGCTGACAGACGTTTCAAGGGCAAGCAGAAGATCAAGAGCTGGGATAGAATGATCGCAAAGATGAAGGCGAAATTCATCCCGAGGGACTATCAAATTACTCTGTTCAGGAGGATGAAAAACCTGAGACAAAAGCTGATGACAGTGAAAGAATACACTGAGGAATTCTATAAACTGAACATCAAAGAAGGTCATCGGGAGAGCGATGATGAGAAATTTTCCAAATATATGAATGGCTTGAGATATGATATCCAGGATGAAATGAGCATGGTAACCATCCGGACTGTGGAATATGCTTATCATATGGCTCTGAAAGTGGAAGAGAAGCTGAGTCGAAAGCAGAGTCAAAGGGGCCGAGGCAAAAGTCATCCCAGAGGCAAATCAGTTGCCCAGGACAGATACCAGAAGCCCAAGGAGTATTGGAAGTTTGGGTCTGAGCCTAAAGGTAAATGAATAGAGAGAGGTGGAAGTTCACAGCGTGGGCCATATGTTGAACAGAGAGGACAGCATAATGAGTAGAGAGGAGATTATGCTGATAACAACACTTTTCCTTGTACTAGAGGTAGAGGAAGAGGAAGAGGTGGAGTAATCACATGCTTCACATGTGGGAAGAATGGGCACAAGTCTTACGAGTGTCTAGATAAAAATAAGGACATTGGAGAATCTCACATCGCCAAAGCACAAAGGCAGGATGTTGAGGCAGAATACGTTGAAGGTGGAAGATTGCTCATGATGCAAAAAGTCCTTTTGACACCCGAGAAGGAGGTGGAAAGTTCAGTCCAAAGGACCAGACTTTTTAGAATTGCTTGCAAGACCAAGGATAGGGTATGCAAGGTCATAGTGGACAGTGGTAGCACGGATAATCTCATTTCTACGGAGATGGTAGAGAAGCTGGAGATGGAGACGACTGATCATCCAAGCCCATACAGAGTTTCGTGGCTATAGAAGGGACACCAGGTAACTGTCACTAAACAATGCTTGGTTGAATTTAAGATAGGAGGATATAATGATAAGATCTTGTGTGATGTCATTCCTATGGATGTTTGTCATCTATTGTTGGGTAGACCATGGCAATATGACAGGAATGTGATTCATGATGGGCGAATGAACACATACACCCCGGAGAAGAATGGGAGGACACACATGTTGCTTTCGATTAAGGATAAGGAGGTGAAGCCGGAAGTAAGAAACACTGTTCTTCTCATGAGTGGGAAGGAACTTCTTACAGAAGTTAAGAAGAAGGAGGATCCACAGTTCATTATGGTCAGAAAGCCGAGGATTATTCTGACTAACACAAGAGTGAATGATTTACCAGAATAAGTTCAGGAACTACTGGAAGAGTTCGCTGATATAGTAGTGGACGAATTACCTCATTCGTTGCCACCGATTAGGAGTGTGAGTCATCATATTGACCTCATACCAGGGGCTAGTTTTCCAAACAAAGACGCGTACAGGTTGACGCCACAGGAGAATGAAGAGGTCAAGAGGCAAGTCCAGTAGTTGTTGGACAAAGGTTTGGTCAGGGAAAGCTTGAGTCCGTGTGTTGTTCCAAAATTACTCAGTCAGAAGAAAGACGGAGGTTGGAGAATGTGTACTGATTCAAGAGCAATTAACAAGATAACCATCAAGTATAGATTTCCATTGCCGAGGATGGATGATTTGATGGATTTATTAAGTGGAGCCAAATATTTTTCAAAGATTGATTTGAAAAGTGGTTATCACCAAATTCGCATGAGAGAGGGTGATGAATGGAAGACATCATTCAAAACCAATGAAGGGTTGTATGAATGGATTTTTATGCCGTTTGTCTTAACAAATGCGTCGAGTACCTTCATGAGGTTGATGACCGAAGTCCTGAGGGAGTTCATCGGGAAATTTTTCATTGTGTATTTGGATGACATACTGGTTTACAGTAAGACAGTGGCAGAGCATCTGAAGCATTTGGCTACAGTGACGCAGAAACTACAGTAGGAGAAGTTGTTGATAAATATGAAGAAGTCCTCATTCATGAAGACAGAGCTCATTTACTTGGGGTTTTTTATTTCAGCGAATGAGTTGAGGATGGATCCAGATAAGGTGGAAGTGATTAATAATTGGCCATCACTGAAGAATATCTTTGAGGTGAGAAGTTTTCACGAATTGGCTAGTTTCTACCGAAAGTTCATTAGGAATTTCAGTGGAATTAGCGCAGCAATGATGGATACAGTGAAGAAGCGTCATACGTCTTTTCACTGGACAACAGAAGCTGAGAAAAGTTTCAATCTGTTGAAGAGGAAGATCACGGAACAACCAGTTTTGGTGTTGCCGGATTTCCAAAAGACATTTCAGGTGAAATGCGATGCAAGTGGGTTTACAATAGGGGCAGTCTTAAGTCAATAAGACAAGGCGATAGCATATTTCAGCGAGAAGCTGAATGAGGAGAAATCAAAGTACTCCACATATGATAAGGAGTTCTATGCTATCATACAGGCATTGAAGAAATGGAGGCATTACTTGATCCCGAAAGAGTTTGTTTTGTATAGTGATAATCTTGCATTACAGTTTGTGACTCAACAGGAGAAGTTGAATCCAAAACATGCCAAATGGGTTGAGTATATGCAGAATTTCACTTTTTTGATTAAGCATATTTCTGGTACTACTAACAAAGTTGTTGATGCTTTGAGCAGGAAGTGTTTGTTGTTGCAGAAGTTTAGAGTCAAAACGTTGGGTTTTGATGATCTCAGGAACATGTACGCAGATGATCCATATTTTAAAGAGGCGTATGAAGTGGCTGAGAATCTAGTTCTCAGGGATAGAATCTAGTGGGCCAAGTAAATGATCCAGGAAGGATTGTTGTTCAAAGGCAATCAACTATGTATTCCAAAATGCTCCATGAGGGAGAATCTGCTGAAAGAGAAACACAGTGGAGGATTAGCAGGGCACTTTGGCCATAACAAGACGTTCACAAAGCTGAGCGAGTCATACTTTTGGCCGGGAATGCAAGAAGATGTCAAGAGATTCATGGACAGATGCAGAATTTTCCATCATTCAAAGGGAAGGAAACAAAATGCAGGATTCTATCAACCATTTCCCATACCAGAGAGGCCATGGGATGAAATTAGCATGGATTTTGTATTGGGGTTGCCAAGAACACAGAGAGGTTGTGATTCGATCTTTGTGGTGGTGGATAGATTTTCCAAAATGGAACACTTCATTCCATGTCAAAATACCAGTGATGCAACTAACATTGCTAATCTATTTTTCAAAGAGGTCATTCGACTTCATGGGTTGCCGAGGAGCATTGTTTCAGATCGAGATACGAAATTCATAGGGCATTTTTGGAGGACCTTATTGAAGAAGCTGGGAACTAACTTGGCATTTAATTCAATGTATCATCCTTAGATGGATGGACAGACAGAAGTGGTGAACAGAAGTGTGGGAGACTTGTTGAGAAGCTTGGTGACAGAGCACCACAACCAATGGGACAGTATATTACCACAGGCAGAGTTTGCGTATAACGACTCAGTGAATCGGAGAACAGGACAGAGTCCATTTCAGGTTGTTTATGGTATGCAGTTGAGAGGAATTTCTAAACTGAGAGATTTAGAACAGACTGGGACTAGGAGCGCTAGTGCAGAAGAATTCGTCGAGGCGATGAAAGAACTTCACAGCCAGGTGAAGCAACGACTGTTGGATTCAAGTCATGAGTATAAACGCAGAACCGATCAGCATAGAAGACAACTTCAGTTTGAGGTTGGTGATCTGGTTCTAGCACATTTGAGGAAAGAAATATTCCCGAGGGGAACATACAATAAATTGAAGATGAAGAAAATCAGGCCATGTAAGGTCTTGAAGAAGTTTGGGACGAATGCTTATGAGATTGAATTACCCGATGGGATCAGAATTTATCCGATATTCAATATCTTGGATTTGTACCCATATAAGGCTAATGAAATAGATACTGGAGATGAGAAGCCATTGATCCAGTGGACAAAGCAGATGCCAGTTGTAGAGAAGCCATAGATGGAGCACATACTGGATAAGAGAGTGAGCAAGAAGACCAGGAGGAAAGAATACTTTGAGTATCTGGTCAAATGGAAGAACCATCGAGTTGAAGATGCCATCTGGAGACTGAAGTAGAAAAACAAAAGCATGGACAGACCATGTAGGAGCTCATGGACAGGATCCCATGAAAGTTTTCAAGCGAGGGAGTATGATGCAGGAGCATCACCAACACATCAAGCGAGCCAACACGGAAGTGGAGAGATAGCTGGACGAGCGCCAGCACAAATTTTGAAAACACCTTGAAGTTGTTGCGCAATCTTAAATGAGCCATTAAGATAAAGCGCACTTGTATATTGTAAATTAGCCTTGAGCAGATTGCTCTCGTCCTTAGTAGGTAGGAGGCATTTAAAGTAGTTAATGTAAAGTAGATAGAATTTAATTCTAGATTAGACTGTTTGAGAGAGCAAGAGGGAAACGGGATATAGACACCCTCATTTGTGTATTGTAAGATTAGAGATGAAGCATTTGAGAAAGAGCAAGCAGAGAGCTGTGTAAGAACACCCATGTACATATATTTGGATTAATGAAAGAAAGCTTTGATTCAAATTCATGGTGTCGTGTTTGTTCTCTGTGCATGTATGTTGAATGATATGCTCATGAATGTTTGCTTCCAATTATACATTTGCTTTTATACGCTGTGTATATGATTTCATGTTTGAGCTTGAAGTCTGAGAGGAAGAAGGAATGAGTTTCAATTGTTTCTCTATCTAAGTAAGAATTCCTGCAAGGAGTGCAGTTGAAGTGTCCGCAAGGAGTACGTTGACAAGAATTCAGGGTTGCGTCTCTGAAGCTCAGATAGTTAAACTTTTGTTCTTAATCACCCAAACTATAGTTGGGTACGGGAGTTGTGCAAGGGGTGTGCAGGCCAAGTGAAGTTGCAGGGTTGCGAACCTGAGAAAGAGTTGAAGGACTGTTGCTGCAGGTGTGCGTAGAGTCAAAAAGATTCAACACTTAGGAATGTTTGAAGGTTGCCGCAAGGAGTGCGTGCAAAGGTCTTTTATAAAAATATCAGGAAGGATAAGGCCTTCAGAGTCATCAAAGGAAAGCGCAGAGAAATTGTGCCTTAAAGGTTCAAGCAGGCGTCGTAAGTTCACGCTGCAGGTGGACGAGTTCGGGGAGGAACACTTGGTCATTCGCAGGAATCATCAAGGAAAGACGGATGGTTGGAATTCCTTGAGAGGAATTTGTGAAGTCCCATGAGCTGTTAGATCTCACAGAGGTGCAAGGGGAGATACAGCTTGGTATTCCCAAATTTCAAATCCCAGGAGGGGCAGGACCGTTGATCTGAGCCACAGGGGCGTCGGATTTACACGTGAAATCGTGTATCGGGGTTTCATGGGTTAAACTCCGTGAACGTAGCAACAGGAATCGTGATATTGCGATACGCAATATCCTGATGGGTAGGAGAATAGTGTGGGCCACAACGGAGTCGGTGAGTGGATAGGTGGCACACCATTTCGGGGTTTCTCCACGAGAAGTCCCGAAACATTGACATCAGGATTCATGATACCGTGAACTCTGAAATGCTGATGGAGTGAAGCGGCGATTGAATAGTCAACTCGCACGCGTGTCGGATTTTTAGCATATCGGGATTCGGGAGTCAGGGAAATGAAGTGTTTGACATCGCGAGTAGCGAAATCACGATAGAGAAAGTCCCGATAAGGAAAGGAAGGGTCAATGTTGACTTGTATCGGTGTTTGGGGATTCGTAGAACCAACACTCGACCACTATCCTTTGGATTCGTGAAGTCGTGAGTTCCGATCCTTTGATTTGTAAAGAGGGGGGATCCCACGAGGATTGTTGTGGGTGTAGATTTCCCGATAGGGAAATAGAAGAATCGTTTAGAGTTTTTCGGGCTGTGTGAAGAAGGAAAGATCCTGTGAGCGGGTGTGCTTGCGAGCGCATGCTGTGTCATCTTGGGAGGAAAATCAATATAGTGACTAGAGGAGGAGTGAAGACAGGAGAAGATGCACATGATCAGAAGAAGAAATCTCAGCGTTGGATTCAGAAAAACACTCAACAACAACGATAGTTTGATGAAAAGGAGGAAAACAAAACTATCAAGGAAGCAAAGAAGGAGTTCCTAAAGGAGAATGAAGCTTCCACATCAAAGACTATGCGGAGGTATGATACTCTTATTGTTGATATGCCTCAGTATTTGGATCATACTTACAAAGGATAGAAAACCGAGAAAGTAAGTAACTTAAAAAAATTCTTGGAATCTTGCTTCAAATTACTTAACGATAAGAATGCCATGGATTTGTTTAAAAATATTCTTGATAAATATAACATAGAAGAAGGGCTAGGAACAAAACCAAAGAAGATCAATCAAGTCCATAGAAAGCAAAGAAATAGCAGAGAGTTCATATTGAATGCAAATATAAGAGACTTTAATATGGGAAATGTTATCCTAGACTTAGTATCAGATGTCAACTTCTTGCCAAAGAAGACTTGGGAAGAAATGGGAGAACCTACACTAGGGTATTCCAATATCCAATTGAAGCTAGAAAATAAAAAAAGAGTGATTCCCATAGGTAGATTGAAGAATAAAACAATGGATCTAGATGGTGTTCACACCACAATAGATTTTGAAGAAATGGATATGGTGGATGAGTCTATACCATTTCCAACACTATTGGGAATTGATTGGGATTTTGATAATCATTCCATAATTAATTTAAAGACTAGGAAGATGATATTTGAAGATGGGAACTTTAGGGTAGTAGAACCTTTATATCCTTGAGATTGTGAAAGATATGTAGAACCTGTGCCTAACAGTGTTCTAGAAGATGATGTGAACCAACTATATATGACTACCGCGCAAGAAGAAGACTATGTGAATCCAACTGCAGATGGAGTACTCAGTTAGAGGAGTATCAATTTTGACGTGTCAGATTCAGATAATGGAGTAGAAAAATGACAACAAATATTGCATGAAGTCTCTACTAGGAGGTGCGCCAGAGTTACATGCACAGTAAGATGGGTTGGGATAGAAGTAAGAAAGTTTCTCGTATTTGCTGAAGAGGAAAATTTAGAAAACTTCTTGACAAAGTTTGAATCAGAGGTTTTGGATAGTCAAATATTATTAGTGTTGGATATATCATTGAGGAACACACATGCACGATGGTGGGGTGCACATAAGGAGGTAATTCAGGATTGGTATCAGTGTAATCAAATGATGCACATAAGATTTGGTAGGAGTCAGTGGGATAGACCCTTAAAAAAGTATGATGGAAGAGGGAACCCAGGACATCACATAAATGATTGTGTCACTAACTGGAGATTGGTACCACCAGGGTGTCAGTGTTTCATGGTAACTTTCACAGGAGATCTAGCTAAATAAAGTACAAACAAAGCTTATCAAGAAAGGAAGAGAGATTCAATATGGAAGAATGAGAAAATATATTCACACTACTCCAATGAGTTAATGATTGATACATAGATCATGATCAATGTGATACAATGAATGATTGGAATACACTCATATATAGGGCAAAGCATTCCATAGTTAATAAAAGCAATCACGCAGTTAGCTTTCCTTAGGAATGCATGCATGCATAATAGTGATGGTAAAAATAGAAAGTCTAAAATAGAACTAGTCAGTTAACTCCCATTGAACTAGTGTGTTGAAAATAGAAATTTCTCCAACACCCCCTGAACATCACTATGGAGTAAAAAATGAGCCCCGACTACTAGGCTATTTTAGGGACTCATGTACAATGAAACTAATGAACAATGAATAAAAGTGAGGAAAGAGGGAAAACCACGTGGGAACAAACCCCCCCCTCAAAATATAATGTATCAAAAGAAGAAAATGGCAGTTGCTAGGCAACTGTGTTCTTCACTGCAAGATGATCCAACAAATTATGAAACTTTGACTTAATGAAAGTCTTTCTGAAGATGTAGAAATATTTATGGATCTGTTATCGGATAAATCGGTAGGTGCGGACACTAACTGATCTCCCTAGATCCACCTAGATCTAGAAAAAAACACACTAGAACATGACGCTTTCCTTAAGTTTTAGATATTGAGTTTACTAACTAAAGAGGGATAGGTGACATATCATTTAAACGCCACTTCCTCTCGCCATCGCCATCCTAGCTCTATTCCAACTCTCATACAATGATGATCCTGCAAAAGAATGCAACCAACCAAAGTGATAGTAATAGCATAAACTCAATATAAACCTATGTATGTGATCAAGGAATCATACAATAAAACACAACAAGATTTATAGGAAAGAATCATATTACTGTATCATATTAAATGTGAAAGAGAGATTACAACCATGGCCTTGATGTCATAAGGTCCCTTCCAACTGTCCTTCATTCCCCACACACTTCTTTCTCCAAGGATTTTGAGACCATGGATCTGATAGATACTCACAATCTGTCTTGACAAAGAAAATCTCAAATCCACTCTAACCAAGCTAACAATCCCAAGCCAAAAACAACTTAGCCCTTCTCCATGAGATCTCCTCTCCTTTTATAAGCTAAAGATGATAAGGTGAGGAGGCTAGGATGATCCCACTAAATCATGAAAGTGACTAAGATCCAAACCATTCGGATGCCACCTCACCATGGAAGTTTCTCCTTCTAGAAGTTTCGAGAAAACGCTCGTTTTCCCCACGTGTAAGAATTCTCTCACCCTGCCTATAGAGCAACCCACAAACCTCTCACAACCCATCTATGGTGCAGCCTACGAGAATCAGGCATTCTCACACCGTAGCTATAATGAAGCTTGTGAACTTCCTTTTTATAGGGTTTTTACAAAGTAAAATGCAACTTTTTTTCTCAGGAAAAGTTCTTCTCCCTTCTCTCTTCAGGAACTCAGACCACTGACCCCTCTAAAGGAAACATATAGGTTTACATCATTAACGGTCATAGGGATGACAAAAATAATGTGTAACAGGATCTGATGAAGTCCTTTGGCAACCTATTGGGCCTTGTATATCTTGATCCTATGGACCCATCTGCACCTAAAAATATTCCTTTCTGGTGGGCGTGGAACCAGATTCCAAGTTTGGTTCTGTAGGATTGAGTCATACTCCTTTTGCATGTCTTCTTTCCATAATGGATTTACCACAACCCTATTGTAGTTCTGTGGATCAGTAGATTGAACCATATAGAAATGCATGGGCATCGCAGGTTCTGAAGATGAAAGTATATGATAAGGATCCTCATGTTGAGATCGAGTCATCCTTGGATCCAATGGATTTCCTGCAAGGTTGCCTACTGCCTAAAGTGTGGTCTGTGCCTTCTTGGGCATCTACTGAAGCTTTAGAACTGGCTTCTTATCTGGCTATACTACCTGCTTATTTCCATGTACAAAATATGAGTATATGAAATCATCTCTGACGTCTGAAATTGATCGAAGAGAAAAAGTATATGCATCTTGCATTGGAGGTGAATGAAAAGTACTCTCCTTATGTGTAAGTAGATTAGAGGAGTCATCATCATAAAACTTAGTGAATTTATACAACCTTGACTTGTGATCCACCTCACTAATTGCAATGATGGAATTGTCATGCATGTCAATTACCGAAACAAAATCTGATGTAAATTCAAACTTTTTACCTTTCTGAGTGATCTGATAAACTGAGAGAATATTCATAGAAATATTTGGAACATGCAAAACATTCTCAAAACTGCCATTGTGGAGTTCCACTCTCCCTTCTCCTGCTACTACTACTAGAGTATCACCCCCCATGAGAATAGGGGGTATTGAGCATGGACTTAAGGAAGATAAAACTTCATATTTCATTTCCATATGATGGGATGAACCCGAATCTATAATCCATGAATCAGATGAGGAATTAATTGCAACCAGAGCATGATGATTACCTTTCTTAGCTGCATGGTCTTCTTTCTTCTTCTTCTTAGCTCATTCAAGAATGAAGTCTCCAAGGTTACTCCTTTGAAGTAACTATGTCATAAGATCAATCTTCTTATTCATGTGTGTGGATTCTTCATGATTTGGTTTATTGTAGTAAGTGCACTTCTTTCCCTTCTTCTTCTTCTTGGAATCTGAATAGTCTTTGGAACCTGAAGAATCATTGAAGGGTTTGGAATATACCTCTTTCTTGTTCTGTTTGAATGACCATTTTCCATCATGCATAGTGAGTGAATGTGCTTTGGGATCTTTCATGAGGCCCATATATATGAGTTTTGTCTTCTCTTGTGTAAGAGACTCAATGAACTGAGCCAACGTAGGCATTTTCCAATTTGTTCTAAAAAGACATCTGCTAGAATGGAAATTGGAGACATATACAATGTATTATGGTCCTAGCTTGGCCAAGATTGTTAGAATAAGTTGTTTCTCATGTGTAGACTTATCAATACCACATTCACCCAAGATCAATAGAAAATATTTAAATTTAGTAAAAAAATCTTGTATATTATCAAAACTTTTAGGGTCTAAGGTATTCAAATCTACCTCAAGCATATGACCTTGCATCTCATCCTGCTTTCCAAAGAGTCCTTCCAAGGTGGTTTAGATCTCGTTTGGAGTATTGCATGCGACAACATGAAACCAAAAATCAGTGGAGATTAACTCAAGAAGTAGTCTTGTGGCCTCATCCTTACGGTTCACCCATCTCATCTTCTCAATCGTTGATGTAGGTTTTGTTTCTGTCGTCATCGTCAAATTATATAGTCCATTTCTTTTGAGTTGGAATGTCTCCTTGGGATTCCAATCAAAATAATTGTATGGTGTGAGGATTACCACCAAGTTTGACTGTATAATAGTTTTCATATCCATATCTCCCACTGTTTCTAAGAACCCCTAAAAATTTGCTCTCAATCTGCAAGTGAAAAATTAAGAAATCATGACAGAAATGGCACTTTAAGTGAAAATTCGTATCAGTTTCAAGAGATGATCTTGCAACTTACTTTATGAGAAAACAATGAAGAATATCGACAAATGGTTGAAAACCCACTTCCAAAATGGGCCGATTTACTTTCAATGCGGGCCATTTTCTCCAAAACATAATATTTTGGGAGCAATGAATGTAGAAATATACGACCACAGATTCGTATCAGTTTCAAGAGGCTATCTTATGGCTTACTTTCTGAGAAAACGATGAAGAATCTCGCCAAACGGTTGAAACCCCACTTCCAAAATGTGTCGATTTACTATCTATGCAAGTCGTTTCTTCCAAAACCTAATATTTGGGGAGGAATAACTATTGAAAGGTACAACCACAAATTTAGCTCACCGAAACCCTGATTTTCCTTATTCTTTGGCTTCTCTGGCTTGCTCCAAGCAGCATAGCTCTGATACCATGTCAGTGTTTCATAGAAACCTGCACAAAAGATCTAGCTAAATAAAGTACAAACAAATCTTATCAAGAAAGGAAGAGAGATTCAATATGGAAGAATGAGAAAATATATTCACACTACTCCAATCAGTTGATGATTGATACATAGATCATGATCAATATGATACAATGAATGAGTGTAATACACTCATATATAGGGCAAATAATTCCATAATTAAGAAAAGAAATCAAGCGGTTAACTTTCCTTAGGAATGCATGCATGCATAATAGTGATGGTAAAAATAGAAAGTCTAAAATAGAACTAGTCAGTTAACTCCCACTGAACTAGTGTGTCGAAAATAGAAATTTCTCCAACACAGGGGAATGGACACATTACTTTATTCATACATTAGAAAGAATACCAAGTAATTGGTACAAAGAGAAGGACTGCGTAGAGAAACTGTGAGTTGGGGTGTAGTGCAACAAAACTTTATTAATACTTTTGCCTTTAAAAGTGAGAATCCATGGGTTGATCTATCATTACATAGGATCAAAAAGAAGATATTTGAAGAGTATGGGGTAGATATAGTTAAAGTAGACAAAGATTACATAAAATAAACACTTGAACAACTAGTTTACTGTTATCAGGTCATAGAGGATGAAGAACTAGAAGACAACCCATGTGACATACATATAGTAGAAGGGGGAGGAGAAAGAGGGCTAGAAGGACCTCATTTACAATCAAAAGAATTTACTGCACCAATGAATATTAAAAAGGTCAATATTGGGACTAAATAAAATCCAAATGTTATCACCAAAAAATCATTCGCAGCATTACAAACAATGATTGAAGAAAGACACCAATTCTAGCAAAAAATAGTACACCTACAACATCAAAATCATTCAAAAAGGGAATAAAACTATATAATTTGTTCATAAATTAATGTTCACAAATTCACCAAAGGAAGCACGTGCAGTGTGCACAGAATGCGCTGGCTAACACAACCCTAGTTGTGCACTTTGCGCAGAATTCACAGGATGCACAACTGTCTACAAGAAAACCCACACACTTCTCATAAACGATGCATTTATGAATCTTGTCGGCCTATCAGCCACTTCCAGTCCAACCTCCAACATGATTTGACACTCAGATCTAAGAGAAATATATCTTGGAGGCTGGTCAAGGGCTAGGAAGTACCCTCATAGTCCTCTTGTTCACGTCATGAACCATTATATCTTTCCATGAATGGACACTATAAATATGTGCTATGGGTGTGCTAAGAAAATAATATTTTCAAGATATTGTTATGCTGCAAGAATTCTTCTTGGAGAATCCTCATTTATATTTAAATCATTCAAGCACTATAGAAAGGGCCATTCCACCCACCTCTTGAGAGGATTGACATTGTATTTCTTCGCCATTGTTACTTTCCATTATATGAAGAGAAGAGCTCTCTATTAGGGAACTCAAGAGCCCTCCCAAGGAGGAAGAAGGGATTCATAAGTCCCTTCCTTTCTCCATGGTGCTAGCCTATCAATACATTCATCCATTGGTACCTATATGATTGTCATTTTCATTTTTTGTGGTTCTAGTTCTTGCAAGTTTTTCTAACATTTGTTTTCTCTTATTTTTATTTCCTTGTTTCATTCATGCTTGATTATCTAATCAACTCACAACTCTCTGTCTTGTTTAGCTAACTTAAATAGGCAATTAAGTGTTGTGTTTTTTCTCACCCATGTGACAAAACTAGCACAATAGATTGACGACCATACTAGGGATGTGAATCCAATTCCTCCCTATTTAAGTCTTGAGAGAACTTCTTTATAATTGTTTG
>ML784218.1:911402-922659 GCA_009831015.1 Picea engelmannii | reverse complement strand
AGCTCAGGATCATATAACAACCAACGTATAAGCAAGCTTTGCAAATAGCATGCCAAGTATCAATTCGTGAGGTTGAATATGATTAACTCATGTGCCTTGAAACTATTGCCATCATACCTTTATGAACTTGCCAATGTATTCGGTGCATATCATATATGTTTGTATTCCAAAGTCTTAGAGCCATACAATAAAATTTGTTCATATAAGAATCGAGTGAAAGCTCATAGCAAGGATAAAAACAATATGACCAGATCCATTATAACTTTCATAAGATCATAACAAAACTAGTAATTCTTATGCCCAAAAGTTTAACAATGAAATATATCCAAATGCACAATCAAGGTAAGAAAATGATCAAGAAAATAAGTCTGATAGAACCTTTAGCAATCATATGATAAACCAGTGATCAAGTATCAACCAACAAATCAACCAAAGACGACGACAGTCTAATCAACGAAAGAGGTGTTTTCACACTTGCAGTTGTGAAAACTGAATCGAAATTGAATTGTAATGGTTGCAAAAATGAAATAAATGTCTATTAGCAGAATGCAACAATGATTTGTCGTAATACGACAAGGGGTGTAGGCAGCTTTTTGAGAGTAATCAAAAAAATGGGTTGGCTGCCAACAGGCTACTATGATTCCTTCATTAGGAGGAATAGGGTTATTCAGAGGAAATATGATAAACCTATGTGGAAGGCTCGCTCAGATACCTATGACTGCCAATGGAACTTCGACAGAAGAAGATTTTGAGATTATTAAATTTATCGAGGACAACGCCCCATTTACCATGTTATTAGGAAAACCTTGGATTGACAGAGATCGAGCCAGATGAAAGGAAGAAGAAGAAGTTTTGGAGCAGAAGAAGAAAGAATTAAAATATTTCATGACTAGAAGGATCGCACACTTGATCAAAGAACATCATAATAGATCAAATCTATTTAACACTAGAGACCCAGATGTTGAATTTTCAAGAACACTAGAGGATCCGCAGAAGATTGAAGTACCTATCCCAGACAAAGAAGAAGTATTATCCGGGAACCTTAGGGAAGAATCTCAACAACGCGAAGTGACTAGGTCAAAAGAAGACAAAAATCAGAATGGAAAAAGGAATACCGAGACAAAGCTCATTGGAAAGAAGGATAGAAAGTTAAGTAAGAAGGGAGCCAAGATCAATAAGTTGTAGAAGGCTCTAGAGGGAACCTCACAGAAGGAAAAATTGCAAAATTGGAGCTTCGCCAAGATATCAGAACAATGACACATGGCACTTCTCCATGGCGAAGCAATATAGTCGTTGGGGACATTATAATCATTAGATCATTGCTCTAAATGGATAGAAATCCATTTATGGCCAGCCATCTCACCATATGACCATTGGGACCATGCCATAATGGAAAAAATTGAGTTAATGAATGCCTCATACCCATTGCAAGTGACCTGTTGTCGATTTACCTATTTATCCCACCGCGCCACGCACTGAGAACACTTTTTCCAATTGAGAATTTGATCCCACATACTAAGTTGAGTTTATACATTGATCATCGTGCTTCGGATCTCTATTTCATTATTGTGTCTAAGATACCCCCCGAACCTGAGATTGTTAACCTCGAGTGTGTATGTCAGATGAATTGAGCGCTGGAGAAAAATTTGTTGAGGAAGTTTTGATTGACTGCATGATTGAAAGAGTCATGTCTATGTCTATAGGTATACAAGAATCATCCACGAGAGGACTATCGGCCTCTTCATCCACTTCTCATGGAGCAGGACCATCCCGGTTGTCCGATGAGAAGCGAACTAAGCACATGGATGACTTAGTGAATGCTAAACTGATCCCAACTATCTTACCCACCTATATACCACCTTTAAGCGGTGTTGTAAACCATGACATTGTACCTAGAGATATCGAGTATGCCTTGGTCACTGCATACCTCCCGAAGGGGATACGCACAGTGTGAGGAGACCAATATAAGATCGCATTGTTGAAGTTTAGCGACTTCAACCTCGGATATCACAAAGTCTACAACATGTTAGCCCCACATAAGTACCTGACTAGAACAAAAAGGAAAAACTCAAAGGTAATTCCTCAAGCATGGACCTGTAACCTCGCGCAGTCCACCCTACTCAACATCATGAAAATTCCCCACTTCGGAAGACACCAAGAGGTGAATGCATGTGTCAAGATGTTGTTGTCTTGTTACCATGGTGGATATTTGTGGCTAAACTGTCATATCACAGTTGATCCAACCTTGATCAATCAGATCATGGGTTTTAGTATGCAAGGACCCAACCCATAGGATTTCTATCCTGGAAAAGCCATGGACTGTGCTCTTGCACAAAGGATCAAGGACACTTATGGTGATGTCAAGAAGGGCATGTGAATCTACAAGGTAGACTCTATTCAGAATGGTGCAGTGCACCTTGCCTGTCAGTTTATTGCAGGGAAGTTCGTACGCAAGAATCGACCCATCCAAGTGACTGGTTTTGTAGTTGACCTCGTAGGGAAGTGCGCGAAGGGCCTCCACATGAATTGGGTGAAGTACCTAGTGAACCAGTTGGAACTTGAATGCAGAGAAGCGCAAGATAAAGGATATAAATTCCATTTCAGTTGGCTCTTGATCTTGATCACTTTCATTGCCTGGGAGATGTCGGAAGGTGCGACCTTCCCAGACATCGAGCCTTTCGAACCATTGGCCGTGAAGTTTAGTACATTGTGGTACTCAAGTGACATGAATAAGAAATGGAAGTCAAATTCCTTGTTCCATACATACTACAATCAGTTGAAGATAGACATACAGTTCGAGCCTCACATGACGCTGAACATTATACACCGATTCGGGCCTTTGATGAAGTTCAACACTATTCGACATTTCATTTATATCACAGTGTGAGCCAATGAGCACAAGAAACAACTTCAATCCTACTATAAGATGACAGAGGAGGAATTAAAGGAGATTACTAAGGAATGGTCCACTGACCTCCTTATTCCATCCGAACCTGCGGAGATATCCGACATCGACAACCCAGAAGTTGTGCAGGATACACCCAGACCTAGAAAAACAAAGAATACTGATGAAGTACAATATTTAAGCAGTGCATCAGTGAAGACTGATTCCATGTCACAAGAGAAAGCAGGTGATGGCGAAGAAATAGATGGCACAGACGCTGAACAAAGGAAAGGAGAAGTAACACCACCCAGAGACGAGGAGGACCCCTCGAAGAAAAGGAAGGTTTCCCCCCCGAAACCTTCCTCTTGAAAAAGATCAAAATCCCCTATAACTAATATGCATACCATCCTCACCTCTGATGATTTCAATTTCATCATAGCAGCCCTAAATGATGCTTCATTAGAGATAGCAGAGAAGCAAGAAGCTAAGTAGGAGGAGATGTACAATAGAATTTAGGTTGAACTCCAAGGGGTTCAGTAGGCACCATAGTCGATCCGCACAATCTCCACTATGCCTCTCCCACTGGGAACACTAGAACTGGGAGATGAGCCATCCCAACTCCACCAGCTCACTAATACAGTCGAAGCTCGGCTTCGACAAGCACAATAGGAAATAGCGCAAGCCACCCAGGCTTTGGTACAAGTACAGGGAGTACTTTTAGAATAATGTTGAGCTTCCAAATAGGAAAAGAGTGCTCTCCAAGTGAATTTCGATGAAGAAAAGGCACAACTACAGAGAGGCAAGGAACAGTTGCTCACCGAGAAACTTGAAGTGAAGGAAGTGGTCAATAGAGCATTGCTCTCTCTGATCGTCGTAGAAGTAAAGGAAGAGGATCAAGTCATGAAGCAAGTAGTGCAACTTGAGGAAGTGATCCATCAGCTACAACAACACATCACAGACCTAGAACTACGCACTATGCCTGAGACCCCATAGAAAGTAAAGGACCAAAGAGAAGCAACTTCCAGGAGCATAGTTGAAAGGATAAAATTTGTTACCTTAGAATGCAAGAAATTCACTGATCACAGTGCCTAGACATATGAGAAACTTACCAAGAACCCAGAGTTGCAGGCATTGGAGTCCCAGCTCTAGGAAGTGAAGAAGTACGCAGAAAAACTACAGGCACAAATGAAATCCCTGACAGATGTGGAGAGAATGAAGAGATCTCAAGAGCAACGAACTGCCCAGCAACATATCCATGCTATCCAAAGCAGAGTTATGGAAGTAACACAGAGAATCCAACCTATACAAGACAAGGTTTGCCAATTGTTCTAAAAGGTTGAGAGCCAGAGAGCAGAACTGGAGCAGGTTAGCACCACAACAGAAGAGTGCCTGGAAGGACCTGTTAATTATGCATTCATTCAAGAGTTTGTTGAACAAGTGCTTGTAGCACAACAACAAGTCGAAGTAGTTTGAGCCAAGCTCGAAGTGTTCGAAGTGAAACTTCCTACATCGGAGTGACTTGGGACGAGTCACAGGTGAGTGTTGGGGGCTTGTTGTCCCTTGACCAAGTTTTGAAGGATCTGGTCAAGTTTGACTTATTTTTGGACTTCGACAACCTATCAAAGGAGGAGCACAATAAAAAGTAGAGATCACAGATCTTTGCCCCTTTTTTGGGTCCTTTTTGTGTTTTTGGGATTATGTAACAGGCATGGGATGTCGGCCCATGGGTTGACCCATGTTTAGGCCTATTTTGTAATGTATACATAGATTTCTAGGCTATGTAAGAGAAGAAAAAAGATATCTATGTGATGTGAGGCTGATAAGCTAAGTGATAAGTGCAAGTATAGTTTGCATATGCTCTGTGCATACTGGGAGAGACTTGCAAAGATAGGTGTAAGGTATTGTAATAGGCTATGAAGTGCTTTGTGCTATAATGCAAGGAAGGAGGATCTAGCAAGGTGCACAGATCTCCTATCCTAGGTGAAGTAGGGTTTTGAGGTTTTGTTCTTGTAACCGATTGATTGAAGACAATAAATAAGAAGAATTGGTGGTCGTAGCCCCAGGGTGGGGGTGAACCACGTAAACACTGTGTTGTTCCACTTTGTGCTTGTCTTGATGTGTTTATAACTTCTCTTGCTAAGTGCTTTGATAGAGATAGATAAATATGCTGATGCTTTGTGCTAATGATGTGTAATAATGTTAGATATGACCTATATGAAGGTGATTAGTGCTTGATATGCTAGATATAACCTGCTTGTTTATGATAAAGTGCTTAAATACATCAGATCTAAGTGAATGATGCGATGCTCTATTATATCTGCGCAATAGTTATTGGTTGAATATTGATGATCTGTTGATGCTAAAGAGCTCTATTAAGTATTATAATCACAGATCTGTGTCCCAACTAAGGTTGCAGACACCTGAGTCCTGCAACCACCCGTGCCTCTACCTCGGGTGAGACTTCATCTGCTTCGCAGGTGTTGCCGAAAGGGCCGATATTTAGGGTTTTTTTGGTGCGTTGTTTTAGCATTGAACCCTGGTTCTGCCCCTGTGCCAACATGTGTCTTCTATGTCACTTTTGGATTCCTTCTTAGGTTCATTGTCTCCCAACAAGGCATCATTGTGGACCCCCTTAAGGTCCAAGCTATCAGAGGAATTACATCACCTAGGACTTTATGCCAACTGTAGAGCCTACAAGGCAAAGCCAACTTTTTACATCACTTTGTTCCAGGATACGCCACTCATACACATGGTTTCCTCCTCTTATTGAGCCATGATATCCCATTTCAATGGGATGAACATCCTCAAACACCTTTTGAATATTTAAAATCCTCCCTATCCAATGCCCCTTTGATTAGTCCCCCAGACTATGATCACGATTGCATCCTCTACTTATCAACCTCTACTATTTTAGTTGCAGAAGTCCTTGTCCAATTAAGGGATGACGAGAGGGAACATGTGATTTACTACATTAGTAAAAACCTTTCAGGACCACCCTTGAAATATAATCATGATGAAAATCTTGCGTTAGCGGTTGTCCTCACAATCCAAAAACTATGACATTACATTCTTCTTCGAACTACCAAGATCATGGTAGATTCCAACCCAATGAAGTACTTTCTCATCTGATGACAGATCAATGACAAATTTTCCTGATTGATCGTTATCCTTCAGGAATATGATCTAGATTTCTCCACTCCCAAAAGAAATAAATTTCTTGCCCTATCTGAACTCATTACAGCTTTTCTCTCAGATGCCAAAACTTCCCCCATCATTGAATATTTCCTCGATGAACACCTCTTCTTCATCTCCTCAGATGCCCCTCGGTACAACAACCTTCTCGTCTACCTTCGTACATAAAATTTTGGGTCTCACCTCTCTAGAGATGACCGTCGATGCATTCACCATCAATATCCCTGATACCTCCTCATCATATACATTCTTTACCAACGTGGGTTTGATACTATCCTTTGGTGATGTCTTACCATCGATGAAACTAACATAATCTTGAATGATTTCCACAGTGGCGCTTATGGTGGTCACCTCTTGGGTATATCTACCCCAAAAAAAATCATTCAAGAAGGATACTTCTGGCCCACTTTGTTTCATGACTGCATCCACACTGTCAAGCGATGCGATAAATACCAGCTTTATGCAAACAAAGCACGTGCTCCACCAAGTCTTGTACACCTAGTCATCACAGTCAACCCCTTTTGTAAATGGGGCATAGATTTCATGACTTACAATCCTCCATCCAGTAATGGACACAAGTACATTGTGGTGGCAGTGGAATATTTTACCAAATGGGTCGAAGCCATGCCCAAATTTAACAACACTGCTGACAAAATAACCTGTTTTTTCTTCAACCATATCATTACTCGTTTCAGAGTCCCACAACATTTAGTTTTCGATCATGGTAAACACTTTGAGAATGATATCTTTGCATAACTCTCCTCAAAGTTAGGCTTCACCCATGAGTTTTCCTCCCCATACTACCCTCAGTCCAATGGGCAGGTTGAGGCTATCAACAAAGTCCTCAAAACCATGCTACAATGCACCGTTAACAAACATAAGACCAACTGACATCATATGTTGTTTTCATCTTTATGGGCCTATCACACGACAGTCAAAATTTACATTGGTTTTACACCGTTCCACCTCGTCCACGGGATCAAAGCCACGCTCCACACTCCCTATTGAGTGTGAAATTCCCACATTACACACTACCATAGAGATGCTACCTAACATTGCTCCAATGAAGAAATGCCTATTGACCTTAGAGTCCCTTGATGAAGACCATCGATCTTCATTACAACACAACGAGGAAACTAAAAATATATCCAAAACCATCTTTGATCGCCATGTCAACCTTTTCTCATTCAACAAAGGTGATCTTGTGTTAGCCTATGATATCACCCACGACACTCTCGACCATGGGAAATTTGAGTCATTATGGAGCAAACCCTTCATTATCCAACATTTCCTCACTAAAGGTGTCTACATATTGGCCTCTCAAGAAGGCTCCCCCCTCAAAGAACCTGTAAATGGGTTGTACTTGAAGAATTTTTATTCCTAATCATAGCCCCCCTACCTTAGGTTTCTCCTTATCCACATTTGTATAGTTTTTAGTCTTCTTTTACATCAGCCACCACTCCTCATGTCTTATCTATCACCCGTTTTGTTGATAGATGTATCATCCGTCAACCTACCACATTAGTTACGCTGACGATGCCAGTCGTTGGACCCAAAATCTCGCTTTGGCTGCTTGGGACCTCTATAACCCCTTACATGTGCTACTCCATTCCAATGACATATGCCTAGGTCCAACCACCAAAAACCAAGCTGAATATGACACCTTCATTGGTCTCCTCGTCGAGGTCAGTCACCGCCACATTCATCACCTTAGTGTTCTGTTAGATTCCCAGATCATCGTCCGGCATCTCAACAACGTGTATCATGTTCACGATCCTTTCCTCTTCTGCAAATACCTGCAAGTTAGACTCCTATCTCACAACTTTGATTCTATCACATTTACACATATTCCAAGGAACATCAATCAAGTAGAAGATCACATGGCTAACCTAGTATTGGATTGGCATTTATCACATTAAAAACATTATATACATGGCATGATATATTTGTCAAAGATAGAAATATACATCACAACCATAAACACAAAACACAGAGACAAGTATGATCGCCAATATATCCACTATATATATAAAAAAGGTCATCATTGTTTTACAAAACATGCACATCTTCCCATAGGCTCATAAGTCTCATCTAATCATCACTATGATTACAAAATTGGGTATCAAATACCCTATACAAAATTGGGCCCACAAACCCATAGATATCATCTCGGCACTCAGGGTGCCCCTAGAGCTCCTCCCCTAGGTACCCTGTCAGCTGGAGGTACCTCACCAGCTGGGGGAAATCATGCTCTAGGAGGAAACCAACCCATCATAGTTGCATATCAACACCCATACGCCCTCTAGAACCTCCTATAGTACTCGCTCAAATCGTCTATGCAAATCCTCTAAAATTGTTGCAACATCCCCTTGAGGCTCTCTCGACGGTCCTGCACCAACATCATCTCATTGATGCCTCTACACAACCATTACCTCTACTGGCTCTTGTTGAGCCACCTCCCGGAAGACCTGAACCTCTCGACCCCATGCTCCAACATCTGAAAAATAAAACCCAGATATAGTGTCAACATCCATACACATTTATGATCAACGTTATCTACCAAAATAAAAAAGATAGATAACACACATACCTATCTGGTCCTATTCCTCCCCATGAGGTAGAATTATGTATGGATCATGCCTATAGTCCAAACCAGCGTATGGAAACTGTAAAATAACTTACGACATTTTCCACCACCCTCCCCCCCACCATGTCAGGCCAAAACATGTAGCCACCGCATCAACCGAGGCTCTCTTCGTTGCGCTAGCACCAATAAAATCTAAGGCCGCAATAGGGGAACACTCTCCAATAAAAAAAACAACCAAAACTGACCCAAAAGCAAAGTCACCAGAATTGACACACCAACACCGGTTGAGTCAGGACACCATCTGGGTCTGCGTCAACACACCCCATGCGAATAGGTGACCATCTAAGACCTCCTTGACCACTCTCAATTGTGCACCTGTGATCCACTGAGTGGATAAGGATCCATAAATCCTCACCACCATGGTCACTATACACTCTGTCAGGAAGTCATCAAGGGCCTCAATCCACACTATTGAACCTGACATTGGGTTTGGCCTAGAATAATGTCGCACTGCGATACTCTCTATCGTATCCTCCCCTAGAATATGGGGATCAATCACCACTTCCCTCCCCCAGAATGGGAGTCCTATCAGAAAATAAATTTCCTCTTCTGGAAAGAATGAAAACTGCTCACCCCACACCACAAAGCACTGCAAGTCAATGCTCCACATACGGATAAAAAATTGCAGTAAGAACTCTTATGACTGTATCAATGGATAGTCAAAGAACTTCAACAAATGGCAAGCCGTAAAATGTCTACACACTACTGGTTGCTCCCTCATAGCCTCTATCAAACAATCCTAGTCTCTCTCTCACTAGTGGACTGACATCGTCACCAACTCTGTTGATCACCTGCATTCACCCAGAAACACTTGATCAACTACCTCATACATAAATAATAATAATAATAATAATAAAATAATACATCCATGAGCCTATGCATAATGCACGGCTTTATCCAATACAATTGTGCATCTTTGCGCGACAATTAGTTATGCATATGTGCACTAATTCACAACTATCACAGCCACAACCAGACATTATGCACATGTTTCCCCATTACAGCCGTGCATTCACAAATGCACGAATGTTTGGGATAAAATCACACATAATGTGTAGGAAATCGACTCCTACATGTGCACCGGCCATGCACGGGTATTCACCTATTTCTCGTGCACTATAAGGAACCTACCCTTAAAAAAACCTTGTATGACCCTTCGTACAACCCCTATCTAACCTCCCTCAAATTCACAAAGTGTGTGATGATAAGGTCACTAACCTATCTCTAGCAACTGCCTAATCGGTAGCCCCAAGATCCCATAATTTTCCAAATCACCTCACAACACTCTCACCAGATCACCAATAGTTTCGATACAAATGAGGTGGCATTATGGGCCCACCATCCATATATAATCCATTTTTCCCAACTTCCACATTCTGGTATAAGAGCCCAAAGCCTCCGTTTTCTGAACCATTCTCGACCACGAGATCCTAATCCATCCATCTACACATTCATATTCCCCAGGTTATCATCTACACTTCTCCCCGGAGGATCATTTTCTTCACGCCACGTTCAGGTACGCATGCTCACTTTCAGTTTTATGACATAGATGTTATATGTTCTTTATCATCAGATATTGTTCATGTTGTGTATTTGGATTTTTATGTGTAGGTACTTGTTAAGAAAGCTTACAACCCCTTCAAGTATATGTTCAACACTGACATGTAATTACTCCCTCTGTAAACAATTGTGTATCCCATTCACACCCTATAACATTTTCCTTTACAGTCCCTACATCCAACTCTGTAGTACCTTTACCTCTACCACATTTTGGTACTATCAACTGATAACACTCTCTCCCACATGTGTTTTCCCATTCATAGTTCCCCTTGGAAACTTGACACTCAATATTTTTTCACCCCCTAGGATTCGAAGTCTTGATCATTTTTTCACTTTCGAGAATGAACCCCATACTTCTTCTTATCATATTTCTAACCTTCCCAATGGACTCTTGAGTCATATCATCCTACACTTGGTTCTATTGCATTCACCTTTGCAACTCCATTAGCCCTCCAACTCATCCAGCATCAGTTTTACCATCTACAAATTTTCCTCCATCCATTTACCGAATACAGAAACCCACCCATGGGTCCCACACCCTCCATTAGTTCTCTTTCACAAACTTGCACCTGAAACATGCCCATCCATCTTTCACCGGGGCACTTGTTTCTGTATTTGTATACTCAACCCAAATTATTCTTTATTCATTTGGTAACTGTATAAAGCCCTTGTTTTCATCATATACATAGATTTTTTAGTCGTCATCCCTGATGTCCTTCTTTTACCTGGAAAAACAACCTATGTCGCCCTTGGTTTGGGCATCCATGTAGAATTCCTGTAGAAACCCCGATAGATCTAGAATTCTAGTTAAATTGAACACATGCAATTTGATGATATTCAAGAGATGAGAGAAAGTTTTTGCTCCATAAATCAGAGAATTATATTAATAAAAAATTAATATACATGAGCAACCATCCTCAAAAAGAAGAGAGGAGGTGAATATATAGAATTTCCAACATAGAAATTCTAGTCAA
>ML784218.1:891451-911352 GCA_009831015.1 Picea engelmannii | reverse complement strand
AGCTAAAATAGGTGTCATAAGCTAAGGGAGACCACATAGTTCGACCTAGACCACTAAAGATACATGTCACACACTCATTAATGTCCACAAGAGTCAAGTGATGTGCATTATCTCACTTAAGCTCACTTAACTGACAAGAGAAGCAGTTCCAACTCACTTAACTGACCTGAAACAGTAGTTACTAATAATAGTAACGAAAAAATTCATTAATTAAGGAATACATATCTCACTCAAAGAGGAGGTGCGAATTCCCAATAATAGATGAGTTTTTGCATGGGGGATTTGGAATAAATCATGAATAAATCAAGAAAATAAAAAATAAATCAAGAAAATCAAGAACCCGGAGTTGAGTCTTGATCTAAAAATAGCAATTTTCCCTAAAATCTAGGGATGAGGCACCCTTCTTCTCTATATGGCCAAATTAGGTGAAATAAAGTGTAAATGAATTTATTAACCAAGATCTAGAAGTCTAAGCTAGGTATAAACTAATGTAAGTTAGGGTTATGCTCCAACAATCCACCCTTTTTCATATAGCCATCTTTGAAAAACTCCGAGTATCCTAAATCCATGTAACCACGATCTCTGAGGTCGCCCACTTTTTCAACCTCCAGCACAGTTTAACCCCATGTCTAGTTTTCCCCCTGACACTACATCCATTTTTACAGTCACTGCCAATCATCCTTCAAAACCCCAACCAAGGGTAGTACTAAGTCCAATAGTATCTTGCCTTCATCCATGTTACCCGTCAGTACATGATAGAAACTATTACTCAATGGATTTCAAGATGCCCTTTGCTTCTTGACGTTGCGTCTCCCTTCCTGTCGACATCAACATAGTTTCTAGAAGGGAGAAAATATATTGACTCTCATTACCTTTTCAATGAGGAGTCTCAGATGAAATAGAGAGAGTCATCATTACTTTCTGATTCTGTTGACCCCCATAACATTTAACTTCAACAAACTCTCATGTTAAGGTGGGTCTTACTATGCGACCATTGTAGTTTTCTGTACTAGCCAAAGACCTCTAAATTTGATAGGCCATTAATGCCTACTAGTCATCGACACTTGTTACCATTGTCCATTACTTGATTCAGATAGACTTCACCATTTAGAACCATCATCTTCCATTATCAACCTCTCTCGAGGGAACTGTAGTTATCTACATCATCATACACCTTCAGTTATAGTCCCACATTTTGGTTTCATGACATGAGCATAGGTCATGCCCACCTTGTTTGTATACATATTTTAATTTCTTCCTAGAGAAAGGCTTGGTTCCCACAATTTTCCCTCTCCCTCCGATTGATCACTCTTGCAATTCCTCTCTTCACTCTTCCACACAATGGCACCATCAAAAAAATAAACATTGATGTATTTTGGCTATACGTATTCTCCTATCCTCACACATCAGGGGGCATCTATTATCACCAAAAACTTGTTCGCAGCATTACGAACAACGGTTGAAGAAAGATATCAATTCCAACTAAAATTAGTACACCTACAACATCAAAATCCATCAAAAAGGGAATAAAACTATATACTTTGTTCATAAATCAATGTGTGCAAATTCACCAAAGGAAGCACACGCACTGTACGAGGAATGTGCGGGCTAACATAGCCCTAGTTGCGCATTATGTATAGAATGTGCGAATGTCTACAATAAAACCTGCACACTTCTCATAAACGATGCATTTATGAATATTTTCGGTCTCTCAACCACTTCCAGTTCGACCTCCAACACGATTTGACACTCATATCTGAGCAAAATCTATCTTGGAGGCTAGTCAAGGGATAGGAAGTACCCTTAGAGGCCTCTTGTTCACATCATGAACTAGTTATATCCTTCCATGAATGGACGCTATAAATATGTGCCATGGGTGTGCTAATAAAATAAGATTTTCAAGATATTTTTATGCTGCAAGAATTCTTCTTGGAGAATCCTCATTTCTCTTTGAATCCTTCAAGCACCGTAGAAAGGGTCATTCCACTCACCTCTTGAGAGGATTGACATTGTATTTCTTCACCATTGTTACTTGCCATTGTATGAAGAGAAGAGCTCTCTATTAGGGAACTCAAGAGCCCTCCCAAGGAGGAAGAGGGGATTCATAAGTCCATACCTTTGTCTACGATGCTATCCTATCAATACATTCATCCATTGGTATCTATATGATTGTCATTTTCATTTTTCGTGGTTCTAGTTCTTGCAAGTTTTTCTAACATTTGTTTTCTCTTATTTCTATTTCCTTGTTTCATGCATGCTTGATTATCTAATCAACTTGCAACTATATATATTGTTTAGATAACTTAACTAGGCAAGTAAGTGCTATGTTTTTGGTCACCCATATGACAAAACCAACAAAACACCCAAGATAGCCATCTTTGGAGATTACTAGGACAGTGAGACAATGAAAAAGATAACTAAATTACTGCACGAGTATAGTGACTTATTCCCAGCTACATTTTAAGAAATGAAAGAGGTAGCAAGAGAAATTGGAGGAAAGAAGATACCCCTCAGACCAGATGCAAGGCTAGTTAGACAGATACCATATAGATTAAACCCCATATATAAGCATAAAGTTAAGGCAGAAATTGACAGAATGCTAGAATCAGGAATCATAGAACTTGTGGAAGAATCATAGTGGATTATTCCAATGGTGGTCTACGAAAAGAAGACTGGAGGGATTAGGATATGTGTGGATATGAGGAAATTAAATGATGCATGATCCTTTTCCTACTCCATTTATATATGAGGTTTTAGAGAATGTGGGAGGACATGAAGTGTACTCCTTCACAGATGGATTTTCAGTTTACCATTAGATCAAAATTGCTTGAGAGGAAATGTACAAAAATATTTTTTCCACAATTTTCCAAAATAATGCACCAACAATATTTTCCAGAGTAGTCGTAGTTACATTCAAGGATTTTATACATAATTTTTTAGGAGTTTATATGGATGATTGGACAGTATTCAGTTTATTGAAGGACCATGTAGAAATTCCGAGGTTAATGTTAGAGAGATGTAGGAAATGTCAGATTTCCTTGAACATTAATAAATGTATATTCAGTACACTGTTTGGCATCCTACTTGGACACATTGTATGTAAACAAGGATTGATAGTATACCCTACAAATATTGTTTTTATTTTCAATTTACCACCACCAAAGTCAGTGCACTAGTTGAGAGCAACATTGGGCCACACAAGATGCTGCAGGAAATTCATAAAGGGATATGCAAAGATTACTATGCCCATGGAGAAGTTACTAAAGAAAGACATTAGGTTTCAATGAAATGATGAATGCGAAGAGAGATTGGACATACTGAAATATAAGATGGTGACAACACCAATTCCGAGATTTCCATATTAGACAAAAGAATTTCATGTGCATGTGGATGCTTCATCCATTGCACTTGGAGCAGTATTGGCACAACCAGATGAAGGAGACATTGATAACCCGATATATTTTTCTAGTATAAAGTTATCTGAGTTTGAGAAGAACTATAATACTACATAAAGGGAAGGTATGGATATGGTATATTCCTTACAAAATTTAAGACATTATTTATTGGGTAAACATTTTAAGATGTTTACAGATCATTTTGCATTGAAGTACCTAGTTAACAAGATAGTGTTGAGGGGAAGGATCTGTAGATGGCTATTATTATTTTAGGAATATGATTTTGAAATCATAGTAAAACTAGGGAAGATGAATGCATGATCAGATCATCTGTAAATAATTACTAATGGAGAGGAGCCAAGGAACTTCGAGGAGAATTTTCCTGATGCTAAATTATTTTCTATTCAGATCACTGATGATTATTTTGCTGACATTGTTGAATTTTTGAGCACGGGAATGGTTCCTAAGGAATTTACTTTCGTGCAAAAAAATAAGTTGTTAGTGCACACTGCAGACTATCAGTTGATTGCAGGTCACTTATACAAGTTGGGTGCAGATGGAATTCTGAGAAGATATGTGATGGAACATGAATGCTCCATGGTACTAGCAGAAGAACATGAAGGGATAGATGGAGGGCAATATGAAGGAAATCCTACATCACAGAAGGTGTTGCACGCATGATTATGGTGGCCTACATTACATAAGGACACAAAGTAATATTGTCAGGTGTGTGATGTTTGTCAGAGGGTGGGAAAACCATCCAAAAGGGATGCAATTCCACTTATTCCCCAAATAACTTTACAAGTATTTGATAAATGGGTTGTGGATTTCATTGGACTCATTAATCCACCAACAAAGAGATCAGGAGCCAGATACATCATTAATGTGACATAATACTTAACCAAGTGGGAAGAATTAGCCCCAGTGAAGGATTCCATCATAGAAACTGCAACACAATTTCTCTTTGAGAACATGGTGACCAGATTTGGATGTCCTAGAATTTTGTTGAGTGATCAAGGAACCCATTTTATTAATAGTACAATCAGATCTATGACAAAATAATTTGAGATATATCATTACCATCCCCAAGAAAATGGTATAGTAGAATATTTTAACAAGATTCTAGAGAATGCAATGACAAATATTTGCAATGTGAATAGGGATGATTGGGATTTGAAGGTATCAATAGTGTTATGGGCTTACGGGACTACATGAAAGAATATTACAGGACAAACACCATTCAGAATGGTGTATGGGAAACAAGTAGTGGTTCCATTGGATTACTTAGTACCTAGGTTGTGCATTGCAACAATCACCGACATGACAAAAGAAGGTGTTGCGTAGTAAAGATTGGATCAGTTGATGGAGCTGGAAGAAGACAAAATTTTAGCAGGATTCCACCAAGAAGTATAGAAAGAAAAGGAAAAAGCTTGGCATGATAGGAACATAAAAAAGAAAATATTTAAGGAAGGATATCTAGTTCTCCTCTATGACAACGGATATCTACAACACCCTTGGAAATTCAATATGCATTGGTTAGGGCCTTATCAGGTAGAGGCCATCACAACTGGATGTGTTGTGCAACTGAAATATCTTGCAGGGAATAATCTCATAGGAATGATTAATGGCATTCGACTGAAGTTGTATAAAGACAATCGACCTAACAACTTGAGGTGAAAACAGAGAGACAAGGTATGATTGTAAATATTTTATATAGTGGATGTTAGAAGAAAAAGACAAAAATCCATAAAAAGAAGAAATATAAAAAAAATATAAAAGAATGTTAGAGGGTTTTTGATGTAATAGATTTCATAGCATTAACAGTGTGCTACATAAAAACCAGTGTTGAAGACATTGCATGCTATAAAATAATTGACAGACAAAAAAAGTGGAGCGTGTACGAAAAAGTGAAAAAGTGACAACTGTTAGTGTAGAACAATTGTGATTTAGTCGTCCCACTATAAAGTTGGAAAAGGGGGGGAAATGTGGTCATTTTTGTTTTTTCGCTAAGGAGAAAAATGAAGAGCGAAGTCTAAGTGTGAGAGAGTGAGAATTTGGGAGAGTGGGTTGATAATTTCAGTTCATCAGTTTGAATCTTAACAAGATGTCACAACCACGTGTTGGAGTGCCGAGAAGGGTCGGGGGAAACATGAGAAATAGTTCTCGGGTGACACAAATAGGGATGCAAGACATGCCCATAGTCTTGGATGTGGATGGGATCCATACAAAAAAATATGACCCACATACCACACAAGTTGAGGAAGAACGAAACCCTTCATAGGAGGCTGAGTAGTCAAAGGAGGATGCAAAAAGGACATAATTTGACACTTCCAGAGGAAAAGGGACACAACAGGGAAAACAAGTCGCATATTTTGCATAGTAGGGCCTAGAGCCAGAAGAAGAACATGAAACAAAGAACCAGGGTGCACCAGAGGTCGGGGTGTCATCCTTGCAAGGGAAGAAGAAGGCGCAAGCAAAGAGAATTGTGCAAGGAATATTGAAAACACATGTGGAATTGGAAATAAAAATGAAAAAAATCCTAGAGGGAGTAAATCCAAACGATGAGATGGTGGGAGGAGTAGACATGATGAAATAATCCAATCATGATGTGGCTGACACAGTCAAATTGCTAGATTTGGAACAACATAACTATATGGAGAGTAGAGGAGAGGTCCCATCAGGCATGCCACTATTGGAGCCTACACAGTGGATCCTGGTGCTCTACAATACATGGATTATGAATTTTATTGATAAACTGCACTTTGGGTGTGGTAAACACATCAATGGATGTTTGAAGAAACTCCTAGCAAGGGTGCATGGAGGAATTTAATGGATGGATAGGCCGGTGCCTATCAATGTTGACTTGATCGCAACCATCATTGGGCTACCCACGGATGGAGAGAAGCCAAAGAAGTACTTAGAGGATAAAACTGAATCAAAATCCATCTCTGATGAAATCAAGGAAAAGTATGCCATGGAGAGAGGAAATAGGGGAATCGATATCAATGACATAAATGTTCATGCAATGCGATTTTCTACAAGGATTATAGGGTGAAAGTTAATGCACAAGTGAAGAAAGGAGTAAGTACCAACATGAGTGGTAGCAGTTTTAGCACAGTGTGTGAAGGGGAGATCAATGAGTTGGGCTCCTTATTTTCCTAATTATTTCTTGGAATATTGCAAGGACACACAGGATTAGGGATTTGAGTTCCACTACTCGGGGTTACTCATCCTCATTGCACTTGTAGGATGAAAAGAACCGATGTACAATATGTTCATGTGGAGAGTAGGAAAGTGTGGCACAACCCACTACACGTCTCTTAGAAGCACAACAGATCCAAAGGCGAAGAAAATAAATAATGATGTATTCTGTAATGTCCCTAGCCACCCATAGGCTGGGCATCATCATTGACTAAACACATTTTTCTTCTGATACCATTTTGTAACATCCTTGACAAACCCATGCTGGGCCATGCTACTCCAGAAAACTAACATGCTCGAGTATACACATATATATATCTAATGCAATTTTAGCCAGAAATAAACATTCTTCTCATACACATATTCTTGCAGAGGTGACAATAACACATACAAATTTAATATATGACTTATGTTATTCTATCACACAGCATAATGCAGAAATAATAGTAAAAGAATACATGCAGTAATCACAGACAAAAACCATAAATATAACAACATATATAAATACACAACATGTAACCAAACTTGGAAATGGTACTTATCTTTAATTGAAGTACACCAAATGCGAGCATACCTTCCATGAATCTCCCAGCCTTAGACCACGTTTCTCATCACTCTCAGCAGTGGGTCACCCCTGAGGTGGGACTAAAGTCCACTGGGAAAGGGATTCCTAAGCTAGGTAGGGACACCAAGAATTTTCACAGTACAACAAGAAGGATTTCCTCCAAGGAGCCACTTACACCCATAGCTCACAAACTCTCATTCCCCACATGCTTGTCCCACCCCAGGAGTGTACACCTTCACTGTCACATAGTCCATCGAATGTTACACCTCCCTTTCCAGGGATTCAGAAATAGGCTGGATCAGGAATTATTAGAGCTCTGTAGATGCTACTGGACTTCCTCTAGGAGAGCTCACTTCCTCAACACACACTCTCTCACACTTTGAGAGAGTTTCTCTCAAGCCTAACAACCTTCTTCTTCAATCTCGCTCAACACATGGGCATGGTGATGGTAACAAAAGAAACTTGACGTGGGGAATGATATGGACAGGATAACATGTAGGTAACCCCTAGGGTATAGGTACAATGAGGGTATCGATTTGGGCTTGTCGCAGAGGTTCGAGGTGTTTCAAAAATTCCACAATGGTGTTCCATGATTACTTTGTGCTTGTTGGGTGCACTGGTCAATCCAGGATAACAGATGGTGAGCCTGGTCCGAATGGTCTGAATGGTGAGAATCGTGAGAATGGTCAAAATGGTTCCTCTCTGCATGCATGCATTTTGGATGACACTTGGATCTCCAGGAACACATTCCCCCCCACTTGGAACTCGTTCCTCTCTCTAAAGGAACTTAGGATAAATTAATATCCTCTTTACATATTTTAGAATAATAATATATTATTATATTAGTCTCTTAAGCTTTTCCCTTCTTTCTCAGACTCTCAGCCCCGTCCCTTTCCCTACCCAGTGGATCTTAGTCCCCCTGTAACTCTTTCTTCGTGGTTGGTCTACACGTAATGATGTTTTTATATTAATAATAATCTACATAATTACATATACAAAATAGGCCCACTAGCCTTATTATCTAGGCTCTCCGGCCTAATAAACACATAATCCTACCAACTTATAATTACTTGGCTCACCAGCCTACAAAACATGTTACATTCATAATTACAGTTGGGGCTTGGCCTTGGGATATTACAATCCCCTCCCCTTATTTTTTCAGTTTCCTCAGTGCAACTCATTTACAAAACATCAACAAGATTTTCAAAATCTTCAAAAAGACATGGGTATTCTACCTGCATAGCGTCTTCGTGCTCCCATGTTTCATCCTAAGGAGAGTACCAGGTCCACTAGAATTTTAAAAGCCATATGGATCAATTCCAGAGCTGCTTGTTTTTTCGGTCCATTATGTGCACCGAATGTACATGAAAAATTCTTTCTTGCTCCACCTCAATCACATTCCAATCAATAACATGATTAGCACCAGGTATATATTTCTTAAGAATTGATACATGAAATACATTATGTATAGACATAGATGCATGAAATGCAAGCATATAATCTACTGGTCCAATCCTCTATAGGATTTCAAGCGACCCACAATATCTGGCTGCCAACTTGGAACAATTTCCCATCTTCAACGAACTTCTGTTGGCTTTCACCTTCAAGAAAACATGATCACCCACTTTAAATTCCTTGTGAGTTATGTTCATGTCAGCACAAATTTTCTTCCTGTCTTGGGAAACCTTCAAATTATGTTTAATCTTTAGCAGTTGCTCTTCCATTTCCTTGAGAAACTTTGGCCCAACCACAACCCTATCAGTTGGGTTGTCCCAACTTACTAGGGTATTGCACTTTCTGCCATAAAGTGCTTCAAATAGGCTCATCTTCAGTGATTCTTTATACCCATTGTTGTAGGCAAATTCTACCAAGTGTAAATAATCTTCCCATTTCGATGGTTTTTCCATCACATACATCCTTAAAATATCCTCTATAACTTGGTTCACCCTTTCTGTTTTCCCATCAAGCTTAGGATGATAGGTTGTGATGAAGTTCAGATTTGTTCCGAACCCTTTGAATAACCCTTTCCAAAAATTTGAGGTAAACTTTGGGTCTCTTTTACACACAATTGTCTTGGGTATGCCATGCAAGCATTCTACTTCCCTCATATAAATATCAACAACATTGGTTGCCTTGTGAGTAAATGTCATATGAATGAAATGGGAAACTTTAGTAAGCTTGTCCATCACCACCATGATTGCATCATGTTGCTTGCTGGTTCTAGGAATCCCGTGATGAAATCCATTATCACCACTTCCCACTTCCACTGAGGAATGGGTAATGGCTGCAGTGACCTAGTTGGGTGTCTATTCTCAACCTTGACCCTTTAACACTCCAAGCATTTAACTATGTACTCAACAATTTCCCTCTTCATGCCTAGCCAATAATATTGTCTCTTGACTACTGAAACCATTTTCTAATATCCTCAGTGTCCCACACAAGGTACATTGTGAATTTATTTAAAAATCACACTCCTCAATTCAAGAGAACTAGGTACATAAATTTTGTTTCTGTACAAGAGAATTCCATCAATTCCCAATTCATATTCTTCATCTTTTTGCTGCATTTTACCTTGCTTCAATTTTGTTACCAATTGCGTGTACTACAAATCAACTTTTACAGTCTCAGAAATTCTTCCTTTAAGATCTATGTGATACATGCTAATGGTTGTAACATGCAATTCATGCACTCTCCTACTGAGTGCATCGACCACCTTTTCTCCTTTCCTTTGATGTGCTTTATATCAAAGTCATACTCAGAGAGGAATTCCAACCATCTACTCTTCCTAGCATTCAAAGTAGGTTGACCAAACAAATATTTCAGACCGTTATGGTTTGTCCTCAGCTCAAACATCTTTCCCATGAGGTAGTGCCTCCACTTCTTCAAAGCATGCACTATGGATTCCAACACCAAATCATGAGTTGCATAGAGCCTTTCATGCTCTTTCAATTTTGTGGACTCGAAACATATCATAAATCCATTCTGACTAACTCCTCCAAGTCCTTCTTTGCACGCATCTGTGCAAAAAAAGAAATATTCGTTCGGATCATAAATCCACAGAATTGGAGAATTGGTTAACAACTTCTTCAATTACTGGAAGCTCTTTTCACATTATTCTATCCATTGAAACTTCTTCCCCTTCCTTTGCAAGGAAGTGATGGGATGATGTATTCTCGGAAACCCTGTGATGAACCTTCTGTAGTAGCCATCTAGACCCATGAAGGATATGAATTCTATCATATTCTTAGGTGTTTTCCACCCTTTGATGGCCTCAATATTCTTAGGGTCCACTGCTATCCCTTCATTAGATAGGATATTCCCCAAATAGTGAATTATGTTTTGATAAAATGAGCACTTTCGCAATTTGGCATACAATTGATTCTCTCTTATCAATTGCAACACCATCCTAAAGTGTTGTTCATGCTCTTATTCTATCTTGGAATATACAAGGATGTCATCCAAAAAGACAATGACAAAATTGTCTAAATATTCTCGAAAAACACCATTCATTAGGCAAATGAAAACAACTGGTGCATTTGATAATATGAACGACACCACTGTGAATTCATAATGACCATACCTTGTCCCGAAGGAAGTCTTGCTAAAGTATTCCTCTTTAATTCTTACCTAATGGTATCCTAACCTAAGATATATCTTTGAAAATATCCTTGCATCCTTGAACTGATCGAAGAGATCATCGATCCTTGGTAGAGGATACTTGTTGTTTATAGTCACTTTGTTCAACTTTCTAAAATCGATGCACAATCTCAATGTACCATCTTTCTTCTTCATGAACAAGACTGGGGAACCCTAATGTGAGACACTTGGGCATATATACCCCTTCTTCATAAGCTCTTCAACCTACATTTTCAACTCCTTCAGCTCTGGTGTACTCATTCTGTAAGGAGTCTTTGATACTAGAGCTTCCCTAGGAATCCAATTTATAGAGAAATCAATTTCTCTCTTTGGGGGTAGTCCTGGGACCTCCTTGAACACTTCTTCAAAATATTCCAAGACTGCATGATCCTCCAGATTTGACACCTTATACTTAGTTGCTTCTTCCATATGGGATGTAAATATTTGGCAGCCCTTCTTGTAACACTTCTTTAGCTGCATTGCTGAGATTTCTCGGATAGTAACTACCCTGGGAATTCCTTGGACTGTTCTCTAATTTCCTTCCTCATCCAGGAAAGTGAATGCCTTGTTATGGAAATCTAATATGGCATGGTGTTGGTCAAACCAATCCATACCAATTAGTAAATCATATGATCCCAAAGGCAATATTTTCAAATATTCCTTGGTACTCAGTCCATTCATTCCTAGTGGACATGATTTAACCAACTCAACAAACTTTGTCTTGGCTCCTATAGCCAACTGCACCAACCAATATTTCTCGTGCTTGCTTCTTGGTAATTGAAATCTTTCCAATACCTTAGGATATACATATCTATGACTATCCCTTGAATCAATTAAAATAATAAGGGCATGGTTATTTATCATACCTTTGACTTCAATCATGTGTGATTGAAACTCAACTTGCTTGTTGTTCAGGGCTACATAGATTCTTGGTACTCTTTTTCCCATGTCCTCCACTGTTTATGCTTGCTGTACATTGTGGACATCTCTCACCTTGTCACTTTTGTGAGGAAAATATCTATACTTGTGGTCTCCTTTACAACCCCAACATTGCATAGGTGTCTGCCTTGGCCTTTCCCCACCTACTTCATCCATCTTGGGCTCTCTCAAAAATGGCTGTCCTTGAGGACTATTTCTGAAAAACGGTGGCTTGTTTCCCTTCTACCTATGTTCCTTCTTGAACTTCTTCTTACCCTCCCAAGCCTTCTGGAAAATAGGCTTTCCTTTTTGCTGATCATATAATCATTTTTCTCTCCTTATAGTTTCTTCCAGAGTCTTGGGATCATCATATTGGATCTTATCACTGATGAAAGATGGAATCCCACTCAGATATCTATGGATCTTGACTGCCTCATCCTTAATGAAAGGGACATTCTTCATAAACTCTAGAAATCTCCTCTCATATTCATCTATAGTCATGCTACCCAGTTTAAGTTCAAAGAACTCTTTCATCTTCTTGTCATAGTATCTCTTGGATAAGTGATTCTTTTCAAAATGTTTCTTGAATTCCTTCCGAGTCACATTTTTATCCTTGAGGTGTTGTACTTTCACCAAATAATCCCACCATATGGATGCCTTTCTTTTAAGTTGGTAGATGGAAATTCTTCCCTCTGCATGAGAAGAATAGTTTTTCAATTGGAATTACTTCCTCATGCCTAGCATCCATGTCTCAACATCTTCATCCTTCTTATGCTCTTCATCAAAAGTAGGAGGTTTGATCTTATTCATTTCTGCTTTCAACTCATCCACCCCAGACCTCCTATGTTTCCTGACAGGGGATGGACTTGAGCTACTGTGTGCTCTCCTATGGGAATGATTTTGGGAGTGTTGGTGATGTATGCTACCACTCCTTGATCTTCCTTTCTTCTCAGGGGTCCCGTGACTTCCTGATTTTTTGGAGCCACTCTCCTTATCCAAATTATTTTCAATTCTTTCCAGGCTCTGTATTAAATTCATATTGAAGTCTTCCTATTGATCCTTGGCTCTCTTAAGCCTTTCATTATCTTCCTAGTGAATTTGGACATATTTTTGCAATTTTTTAATGATTTTCATTATGCCCACATTTTTATCTATTTATTCTCCATGTCCATTGGATTTTGTTCCTTCAATTCCCAAATGGACATCCATTCCTCTAAATTCATTCTATGAACTATAATCATCCTATGCCTCCTCCATGTTGACAATTGAAATTGTCAACGAAGTTTTTCTTGCAAAGTATCGCTAAAGCCTATTATTATAATAACTAAATAATACTAGTAGGTGGGACCCCCTTGAACTATTGGAGAGCATACCTATTCATTTTTTATGTTGATATGATGTGAGACACAAATAACAAGGTTGATGAAGATCTTGTGGTTATTGGTTATAAATTGAGCTTATGAAGGATTGATTCCTTATGTTACTACATCCTATGTTATTCATTAATGTCATTGTTGTCTATTCTTATTGCACTTGCATAACAAACATGTTATTAAAATTACATGAAGAGAAGTTTTGAGAGAGGTAAACACTAGAACGAATGCAAGGGGAGAGGACCTAGATCTGCAATATTACATGTGAATAACTTAAAATAAATGAGAAACAATTGCAAGGAGAAGATTTAAAAGTTATCCCAACTATACTACATGCATGAAAACACTTGATTATTATTGTTAAGCCCTAGCTAGCAAGTAAATGGTTGTGAAATTGCGATTGAATTACATGTTTAATATGCATATGGTTGAAATGTTGGTGGTGCATTTGGCAAGGTGATAATGCTAATGGTTAGGAGATTTTGTTTGAGTTATATGATGTGAAATGGGATATGGTGATCGCGCTATTGGATTTAAATGTGGTGATGGTTTCAATACATTTTTGATTAATCATGTTAATGGAGAAATTGTGGGCATGTACTATTGAGCTAATGAGATATGGGTGGAGGTGACATGCATTTACTGCACGCCACCTTTACTCTTCTCGTTGGCCTCAACCCTAGTCAGGATATTGTTCAATCTTACTGCTATGGTTATGCTCTGAAAGTTTAGAAAGGAGGAACCGCTTGACCAACTCTTGTTTTAAGGAATTCGATTACAGGTATGTCTTTTTTTGGCCATTCGTGATTTTTCTCTGGTTATGAAATGATTGCTGGCTCAGGTGTATGGGTTTGTGTTTTCCTAAGTGTTGCAACTGTGTGAAATTTGGGTTCTAGAAATGAAGAATGAATGGCTCTTCCTGTAACATATTTTGAGTTCATCGAGGTTATTGGTCTTCCTGGGTGATAGTTCTTTGTTATCACTGTTGTTTGGTTGGAGGGTCTTTGTTTAGTCTTGGGTGGATAGATATCTTCATGAACTGTCACTAATCCAGTCTCTGGCTTTCATGGGTTTAATGGTCTAAGGTTTTATGCATCAGTATGTTCTGTTCACTTCAGCCTTGGTTGATTGCACCACCAAGGGTCACGAAATGAGGTTCTTATTCTTCCTCGGCCCTATTTTCACCTCTGTGTTGTGATTGTTGACTGAAGAGCATGAGGGTTATACCATGTGCACGTTAAACAAACTTTTCCAAGCTAGACTAGAACCCTAATTTTCAATTATGGCTCATGTCATGGATTTTTTCCTGACCACAAACGAGTCATGGTTCATCCTGCAGACACCATGGCCTTGGAGGTTTTTCCATTACAAAGAATGGCTCTTATCTCCCCGTGTTGACTATGGAACAACCTTGGCCCTCCACTCTAGAAATTGTTTAAGAGGACCAACCTGGCCTCTCGTTTACGACTCAATATTTTATTGGATAATTGTCGATGATTTTGAGAATAGGCTTTCCCATTTGGTCGTCGTAGCCAAGAAAATAGAGATACCAAGTCCTAGGTTCTTGTTGGTTTTCCATCCCCATTCCAGACCGGCTGTAAAGAAAGAAATCCTTCTTGGGCAAAGAACATGTGTAAACAATTAATTGCAATTAGCTTGGTAATTTAAATATGTAGCTATTATATTGAAAAGTTGTAACGAAAGAAATCTTTCTTGGGCGGGTTACTTATTAACCGTACTGAACCGAGCAGTGGGAGTATTCCCTTTCTGTAACGGATCATATCTTCCCTAACCCCTCCCTCTTTTTCTTTCACCCGGTAAGTGAGATCAGGCCTTCCTTATTGATTGACTTAGCATAGGTTTCTATAGAACTCCGAGATATGAGCATTATTTACAAGTTGATCCGAAGCGGAAAGCTTTACTTTTCTTTCRTTACCTAGGGCMTGTCTGGATTGAGTTCGAGATTYKTTGGCTAAGGAGATATCCGTTATTATAATATACGATACGATATGAAAGAAATCRCGTATATAACTTAAACCACAAGCTCTACCTCTGCTGGCTAAGTCTTTGAGGGGCATTAAGGTTATCCCTATCGGACCGATACCTACCCCTTGCTACTATCTCTCTATCTATAGATAGATAGGGGGGGGGGTATAACCTTGCGGCACCCACCGGATTTGACCAGGACCCGCTGCCTATGAAAGAAATAAGAGAGAAAGAAATAGGTGCCCAGTGATTCCTTCATCAATAGGGGCATCATCATCACCTACAGCCCCTTCCTCTGCCGAACACTTCCACGAAATGGAAACGGGCGGCATCGTTGAACCAGTAGCGAAACCATCTAGAGTCGCATCTGAACTAGCAACATCTCAGCCAGAAGCAAAGGAGCAAGCAGCAGAAGCTCGCCTGGTACTATTCTTGGTTATTTCTCATCGGCACATGAAACTGGATTTTTGCAGTAGATAACAATACCCCATGACTGCTGGAATAATAGGGACGAGCATACCATGCCATGATTGCTGGAATAATAAAGGTAAGAAGCCCTGATTGGCTCCTAGACTTGCGCTGAGAGCCACTTTGGCCTTGCTAGGCACAAACTCTAGCGCCTAGCTTTGCTTTGCATCTAGCGCATCCTAAAGAGGGTTACAGATCTGGCGATCCTTTCTCCACCTCGTATGAATGGGGAATAGCTTGTAACTATGATGGATAGCCGACTCTACCGCAATTATTATAAAGAAAGGGGGGGCCGAGTAGAGGAGATTCAGTCCCTTGTCTCTCTCATCAATCCCTATTTCTATATCTAAGTGCAGACAGCCAACGATACTCTTTTGTCTCCAATCGGACATTTTAGGGAATGAAGAAATGGATGGGGAACCACCGAACCTCTTTTCCGTATCATAGTGGTCGTACTCCAACTGCTATCTCTGCCCTCGCCCCTACTATCTATGGTACCCTTTTGGTGGATTTCAGCGATAAAAACTCCACAAATAATGGTGTTCAGGTCATGTTGGTGGTATATAGTCACTAGAATAGTTATAATAGTTGTAAACCCTATTTTACCAGTTTCACTTTCAAAGAACATAGTTACTCTCCTTATGTCGATAGCTCAGTGTTGCGAACGAGAAGGGCCTCTGCCCTAATTCAATTAGATGTGTGGGTATGCGTCCTTGATACATCTTGTTAGGTTGTTGAGTTTTAAGACAGTGACAAGTTGTTTGGTAGATACACAATCACTGGGTTTTGCACTGATGATTATTTGAATGTTTAGCTATCATTGGTGAAAATGCTTGATGTTTCTCATGTTGCATTGTGTGGTTGCACAATAGATAATGGTCACAGTAACTATGGTTTTCTTTGGGGTCAAATGACTACTGAACTAGATGACTGTAGAAAGTATATCCACTGCATCCTTGTGTTTTTGATTGAATAATACTGAGTGTACACAACATGGTCGATCACAGTGTGACTAAATCGAAGGAATCTTATATTAAATCAATAGCTCAGCACAATAAGTTGAGTTATTATCGTGACTGTGTGTTTTTTGTGTAAGTGAAAATGTTGTACCATGGAGTTTTGTTAGCTTTGCACTGTGTATAGTATGGATAGCTTGGTTTTCACACTCAGGGGAACCCAGAGAAGTTTTAATCATGTTTAATTACTACAATCGATCACTTGTTAAAATAGGCATGTTGTTGATGAGAGTCGTGTTGGATAGGTGGCCCATATTTTAAGTTACATTGAATTGTTTTTTTTACAGTGGCGAAACTACATTTCCTGCGCAAATTACCCCGTGCATAGCTTGTGTCTAAAGGGTGTCTGTGGATTGTATGATTAATTGTCATTTCGGGTGTGGAAATCTAGTCTTGATTATTTTGGTTACTACCTATATATGTTAATGAATATCATTTCATTTTGATGGGCTCTATTGCAGTAATAACGACTTCATTATTATTTTGAAAACATGACTTTTGAATATAGTTGTGGATTGAAGAAATGAATGGGCAGTGGTTGATTTTGATAGTTACAGATTGGAGATGGGTATTGTTCATAAATTTTTATAAAATGTAGAGTGTGTGAATGAAGGGAACATAACCTCTTACAAATTGTGTGGAATATTTACCATTTTGTAATGGCACTGTTTTGGATATTTGATTAGTGAACATTGAACTACTTAAATGCACAGGAATTATTATTTGGTCAAATGATTGTTGGTTGATGCATATTCTTTTGCATAATGTTATGGATCACTTAATTAATTTCATGAACAATAATCATTCTTATTCCCTTCCATTATTTCACTTTATGCTAATTACAAACCCTGTCACCTCCCATATTCATTTTTTCACTCCCTGTTCTGAGATTGATTACAGTCAAGAGAATTTTTGTGTTAAAGTGGATGAAAGTGGCAGTGTCTTGGGTGGATTGCAATGAGGTTCTATTCTTTTTCTTTATAGTTGATTGTTGTTTTCATTGAGCAGTGACCATTTATTCTCCCCTTTCATTATATCCTATTTTCTCTTAATACAAACTCCTCACATATCCCAGGATCCTGTTTCACCCCCCTGCTCATTGATTAATAGTAAAAAAAATTGTATGGATTGGATTGCATGAGTCAAATATTCTGAGCCAAATCTATTTCATATTTTTAAGATTTGTCATGTATGGTTATTTAGAATACTATTTACTAATCGATCACGCATGCAAGATGAGTTTTTTTCAGTTGATGAATCCATGGACGAGGAAACAGAGATAAAGGTAACTGGAACCAAGGCCCAAGAAGGCCCAAGTTCTCCATACATTTTGACATTGATTCAAAAGATCCTGGCCAATTGTTTCCTTCTAGATTCTTTAATTGGATTGGGTAGGGAATAGTCCAACCTAGGCCTGAAAGGAATCCCTTGCAAGCCCCCAGTATCCTTGTACCTCCTCATGTCTCCTTACAACTTGAGGTCCCTGGAAATGATGGATGACAGAAGATTGTCCACCTGACAGTCTCCCAACATCGTGGTTGGCCCAACTTGTCTTTTCCTGCTCCTCTTCCTTTGAACCCCATTGTCCAAGCTGCCCCTAACCACTCTCCAGTGTAATCCTCCCATGCTAGCAATATATTGAAGACTCAATCCCACCATGCACTTGATAAAGGAAAAGCCAGTGCTTCCCCTTCCTCACCCTCCAATGACTCTGTCAAATCTGTGTCTTCCCGGATTCATTTGAGGGGCGATTGTTCCCATGTGATCAACGAGATTAATCCTAAAGGCTTTACATATCCTAAGGAAAATTCAGGAAAATCAAGAGGTGACAATAGAAACCAAGAAAAGTTTGCATCGCAAACTGGTAAATATGGATTTTGAGTTTTATGTTATCTATTATTTCATGACAGTTGACTTCATGGATCTTTGGACAACATGTTTATTTTGGATATATGAGTATTATTTTGAAATAATTTCAATTTCATGAGTTTTAATTGCCAAAAGTGAATATGTTAATCGGAGGCACAAGGAGGTGTCTTTTTCTTAACTAATGGCTATGTTATGATTATTATGATTGTTATGAACCAAAGGGAGTTAAAAGGGCTCCCACCTACTAGTTATTATTTAATTATGACCCTTTATTATAATTATTACTTTTCCCCTAACTAAAGTTAGTTGAGTCTTTTAATTAACTTAACTAATGAATTGATTCAACATCTTCAACCAATTATAAATTGTTAAAAGAAAAAAGGAAGGGAGGAACAAGAGGAGGATAAAAGCAGAAACATGCTAAGGTTTGCTCTTTGAGTTTATGTTGAGATAGTTCAGTTTTCATTCATTCATATATTCATCACAACCTAATTCTCTTTTATGATAGCAGTGTATTATTGTAGATAGCAATATTCAGGGCTGAATCAAATCATTCAGACACTTGTGCTTCAAAGGTGTTGATCTATCTTTGATAGTCTGTGTAGACTTGTCTGTTTTTGAATTAATTTTCATGATTGATAAAGGCTATTGTGAAGAGTCGAGTGGTCAACAATTTGTGGCAAGATGATCTAGCTTTTAGAGTTCAGTTTTGGTTTTCTATCAGACGTCCTTTTGTATGTTCCATCGGGGATGTCTAAGTTTGACTTTGGTCCAAGATTTCTATATGATATTTTGTAAAGAAAATGTCTCTTTGGTGAATTGGAATGAAATAAAGGATTTCTTTATGTCTCATCTATGTTGATTATCATCTTGGTGTATTTACTTCCGTTCTTACATTTATTTCAGCAACTGTTATATTCAGAAAATCACATAAAAAGTGAATTTCCAACAAGCTTTTGTTGATAAAAGACTAGCCTAAGCACTCGTAATTAATACTTGTGAGTTAGGATGTTATTTTGGTTGGCTATAAACATAGGGTGATATTCCCGACTACTTTTCTTTAGCCAAGTAAAGTCTAAAAATGCTTGAGTAAGATCAATTCATATCTTTTCCTCAAAATTTATTTGGCGACCATATTGGGGAGATCTTCGATATCTCTCCGGTTAATTTTTATGATCGATTTTCATCGATACATCTTTCTTTTTCTGTCATTTATTCTTTGACTGTTTTTTCTATTCATGACTGTTGTTGTTGCAAGGAAACCTGCAAGATACCAGATATATAAAATATGCAGACATAAATGAAATGCTAGAAATGACAGAATAACAGTAAAATATCCATCATAATCTTCACAATACATAGAAATGATATACGAAATAGCAACAGAAATAGCACTTTGAATCAGATAGCAATGTTCACAGGCCTCTTCGAGGGGGTAACCTCCAGTCGAGCAGCGCTCTGTTACAATAATATC
>ML784218.1:854294-886619 GCA_009831015.1 Picea engelmannii | reverse complement strand
TCAGGAAATCTAGGCCGGTCCGTACACAGGTGTTGTCTGATGCGCTACCACTCGAAGGGGTACCAATAGGGGTTACAAGGGTGGCCAACAGACATGCGCTTAAGAACCACTTGTATTTCCTGCGTGTATGAATCCCTCAACCGCGGGTTTATGCTCGTAACGACAAATCTCTGTGGCTTAAAGACGCCAGAATACGTCTCTACCCTGAAAAAAAAATACCCACAATTTCTGCCAAGGAAAGTGCTTTGATACCACTTGCAAGATACCAGATATATAAAATATGCAGACATAAATGAAATGCTAGAAATGACAGAATAACAGTAAAATATCCATCATAATCTTCACAATACACAGAAATGATATACGAAATAGCAACAAAAATAACACTTGAATCAGATAGAAATGTTCACAGGCCTCTTCGAGGGGGCAACCTCCAGTCGAGCAGCGCTTTGTTACAATAATATCCAAGCTAGGTTTTTTCATACCCTCGACCCTTATTTATACTAAATATGTCTATTAAGAGAAGCATCTAGAGGAAGATCCTTCTAGAAGCGGAAGCTTCTATTAGGTATTCTTACATCCGCCTTATTCTATTTTATTGAAAGGTCTTATTAATATTGACCTTTATTACATCCGAATACATTGATCTACCTATGTGTGGGTTAGGACCTTAACACAACCCAACATTGAGCCCGACCTCCAATACCAGACCAACATTGCTTTGAACTTATTTCATACTATTTTAGACACTGCCAGGACCTGTGTTGAGCTTAACTGTTCTTGGGCAGCAATCGAACAAGATATTAGTGTTCAAGAACAATTGGAAGCTAGACGTAGGAAACCTATAAATCAACAGTAACCTTTTGTTTCTTCAGTTTTGGCCTTTCTTTCATGTCCTTATATTCTTGTGCTTCTAGAAGAAGAAGGGGCTTGTCACCTAAAATCAATCCTATTGCTTAAATAGGAAGAATAAACATAGTGTTATCTGTCCAACAAAGTTCTCTAAGGAAGAATTTATATGATTCATCCAGCTCGTATTTCTTTCCCTCATCTATCATCCATAAGATGGCATCTAATGGTGTCTCTGGTGGCACTGGAAGTGCACCATCTTCCCAATCTTCATCTTCATCGGTGATTGGTAGCTTATATAGCCACCATATCCCTGTCCAATATACCACAAACCCCACCAAAGTCATAAAAAAGTATGGACTTTTTCAGTTCGAAGAAGACGCCACCACCACACCATGGCACGTGTCCTCTCCTCTTAACCTAGCACCCACTACTCATCCACTTCCAAAGTTTAAAGAGCACCTTCCTAAGTTTTTGGGGAATAACATCGTCAATACCAATGAACACCTGGTGGCATTTTCTAATGGTTGTCACACTACATGGGCCAACAACAACGATACTTGCATGCGCCTATTCATCAATTCCTTGGAAGGAAAGGTTGCAGCTGATTTCTTTGACCTTAATCCTAAGATCCGGTCTACTTGGGAGGAGTTAATATATTGGTTATGATCCACTTATGGGCAATCCAAAAGCCCTGCCGAGAAGTTAAGGGAATACAATAACATCACTTATAAAGATGGTGAGACCATCAAGTGTTTCAACTTGTGTTTCACCAAGGTGTACAATCAAATCCCTGAACTTATCCACCCACAGAACCAAGTCATTTTGATGCATTATTACAATGCATTTCCTTCTTCCTACCATCATAGGCTTGAGGAAAAATACATTGATAATATCGGTTCCACCCTGCACACTTGCTTGGAGTATGAAGAACAACTTGAACGAACTGGTCTACCCTAGGGAGAATTAGTTAGATAGACATATATGTCCACTGTCTTACAGCTAGTACATGATATGGACAATCATATGATAACATTTGAGATGAAGGGTATTGTCTCCCCTCTCACCCTTGGAGCTTCATCCTCTTCTGCACCCCCTTTTAGAAATCCGGTTGAAAACAATTTTCATCCTAAGGATATCCTACCTCGAAGTTGGTGTAACTTTTGCGAGGAGAACCACGAAGAAACCACATGTGAGGTAAAGAAGAGTTCCATAGATAAGATATTTGGTAAAATACCAGAAGCTACTATCATTGTCCTAGACTTTTCAGAGCCAGAGGATGTCATGGCTATTAACACTAGGAACAAAGCATATGCTCTCAAGGGTAAATTTGATCCTCCTCGCAGTTCTTCTAGCTCGAGATCATCCTCAATTTTTGCTACGTCCTAGGTTCCTAAAATTCCCTAGAGTCAAAGGATCACTCCCCCTCCTCCCTCTTCTCAATACAATATCTTGAATCAATTGGACAACATCAAAGAAGATGCAACCCTCCTAGACATGGTTGTTATCCCTGAACAACAGATGCATCTGAAACAATTCATGGAAGGAAAAGATTCCATTGTAGCCAATCTTTCCGAAAAGGTAGACGAAGAGGATTCTTCTGTGAATAAAGTAGGTGTACATAACTTTATATAGCCTGTAAAAAAAAAAACCTTTTTATATTTTTGTAAAGATCATGGCTAAGATTTCCCATTGTTGCCTCATTGATGATAGTTTAGGCCCAAGTGCCATGTTGAAGATTATTATGGAAGAACTAGGCTTGTCATGTACAAACGGAAAATTACAGAAGCATGCTCTCCTACAATATTCTACAACAAACAACCACAGGCGAGATTAAAGATGTAACCTTGGTTTTATGCGCTCATCCTGAGATAAGGACAACCCTCAACATTTAGGTGATTGATATTCCCGTGAGAAATTATTCAATTATCTCAGGGAGAGATTGGAAAGTGCTAACAGGTGGAGACCTCTCACTCGACAAGACACATTTATCTATTCCTCAGAATGGTAAGCATATTATAGTCCTTAGAGAAGTAAGAATTTCACCATACATAGAGAGTGTTCCACAATCTAGCATAAACTATATCGAAGAAGACGTAGGAGTGTATTCCATCTTTGCTGAAGAGGATAATATTCCTTTGGAAGGAATTGATTTAGATGATGAATTATGGCATATGAAATTTGATGGTTCACACTATAACAAAGGTAATGGGGTTGGTATTCTCTTGGTTTCCCCTGCAGGAAAAATTCATAATATGTCATACAGGTTGGTTTTTTCTTGTTCAAACAATGTCGTTGAATTCAAATATTTGTTGTTAGGCATTGATAACACCCTTAATATTGGTTGTGGTCACCTTTCCATTTTCAAAAATTATGATCTTGTTGTGAACCTGATATGTAAGACATTCTCTCCTAGCGACAAGATGATGGAACAATACTCACAAACTATTTGGGAACTTGTCTTGAACCTTCTATCTTTCAACATCACTCATGTTAAGAAGGAGTTGAATTCAATAGTTGATCGGTTAGCTGTCTTTGCAGCCTCTCCTACTCAACAACTCTTGCCTCATTGGCTTGATTGTGCCTTCCAATCTTTGCATCGTCCATACATTTAGGAAAATGAAGAATTTTGGAAGGCCATCCCTAACAATGAGAGAATTTGTGTTGTCATTCAAAATGAACCTCTCAAGCCTGAGGAGATTATATCTGTAGAAAATTATAATATTCCTAAGGGCTTTACTCCTCTTGAGAGTTCATTTTCTTTGAGTGTTGTAGGCAATAAAAAAAGAAGAAGAAGAGGAGTTACGGAATAAGGTGATTGAAGCCATCCTCCTAAACATTAGGACATTTGAACCTTCAACCAATGTTAAAGTAAAGGTCCAATGTTTAGGTAAAGGAGATGAGGTCCACCAGACTACTTGGTAAATATCAAAAGGTTTTTGCTTGGTCTTATGAGGATATTCGTGGTTTTGATCCTTGTCTTATTCAACATATCATGAAACTGTCTAGGAAAAAATAAGAATTTATTAACTCTACACCAGAAGCACCCTTTCGAAGGGATTTGAAAGATTTCTTAATGGCTGGAATGTTTTTTTCAGCCCACCCTGAATGGGTCTCAATTTGGAAATCAACCCCGGGGACCACTGGTAATATCAAAACATGCATTAGTCTTCGAACTTTCATGCAAGCGATTATGAGAAATCCATTTTCCCCTCTCAATACTGAAATGTTTTTGCAATAGGTTGTAGAGTCACATTTAAGACCCTTACTTAACAGTTTGTTTGGTTACAATAAAATCAAAGTAAAAGGGGAAAATTTTCACAAAACCACTTTCATTACTAATTGCGATACCATGCCTCATAAATGTCGGATTTTTAGCTTACTTGATACAGGTACTGCTTTAAAAAAGACTATGCACGTGACTCTTGATGAATTGGTCAGTCTCCATATCTATCTTGATGAGCTAATTGTGCGTGTCAAGGGAATGATGATTACGTCAGATTTCTAGGTGATTGGTCCTTTCCAAATTGATTTTGTCTTGGATACTAATTCTTATATCTCAAAATATTTACAGGAGAAATTGTTTCCCTACAGCACTAGCAGCGCTCACTTGAAATATTGTGAGGAACCAACATGAAAAGTTCTAATGTTGTCTGGATTTTGCTGTATACTAGTAGCCTAGGTATGCTTTGAATTTTTGTGCTTCTTTTCTTTTCTTCACAGTAATTTGATTTCTTCTTTCCAAGTTAAGTTTTTTTTTTCCTTGCTGCACTTCATTTCTGTCTTTTATTACTGTTGTTTTAGTTCTGCATTTTACTTATGTCATGTTTTGGTTCTTATCTTTTAATTAATTTGGTCAAATAGGATGTTGGATCAATTTTTCCACAATGACACTCTTGAAAAGCATTGTTAGTTAATAACAATCAAGCTTACCCAGATGTTATGATGCTCCTCTGAAGGACCCTTGAAATTGTTACATTTTTCCGTTGTTGTCCTGTAAAGAGTTGGCTATCCCCCGCTTCTTCTTTCCATTTTTTCACCCATCGAGATTTTAAGAGAAAGTTTAAAAACATTTCTTCCTAAAAGTTAGAGAACAAATTCCAGTCAAATGATTATGCATACAGTGATAAAACCCCTCATACTTAACACTTTTCATGAATTATTCCCAACTTCCCGGTCATCTTTCCATTTAATTTGCTCACTTTCCCTTGCTGCATAATCATCTGAGTTATGTCTTCTTGACCTGTTGTTTTGGTCCATGAAACCATGAATTCTGAGTTCTAAATCTGTTAAAAACAAATTTGCTTGTGGATTTGTCAGTTTGTTGATGATTGAAATTGTCAATGAAGTTTTGCCCGCAAATTATTGCTAAAGCCTATTATTATAATAACTAAATAATACTAGTAGGTGGGACCCCCTTGAACTATTGGAGATAAGACATGTTCATTTTTTATGTTGAGATGATGTGCAACACGACTCACAAGGTTGATGAAGATCTTGTGGTTATTGGTTATAAATTGAGCTTATGAAGGGTTGATTCCTTATGTTACTACAACCTATTATATTCATTAATTTCATTGATGTCTGTTGTTATTGCACCTGCATAACAAACATGTTAGTAATACTACATGAAGGGAAGTTTTGAGAGAGGAAAATACTAGAACAAATGCAAGGCAAGAGGACCTAGTTATGCAATATCACATGTGAATAACTTAAAAGAAATGAGAAACAATTGAAAGGGGAAGATTTAAAAGCTATCCTAACTATACTACATGCACGAAAACCCTTGATGATTATTGTTAATCCCTAGCTAGCAAGTAAATGGTTGTGAAATTGTGATTGAATTACATGTTTAATATGCATATGGTTGAAATGTTGGCGGCGCATTTGGCAAGGTGATAATGCTAATGGTTATTGTTGTGGTGGGAAATCCCCCTACGGACTAGCATTTAGGGTTATATTATGCATGCAGATGAGACCGAAAGAATCCTACTTTCTACTGTCATCCCAGACCTAATCCCCATTTCTTTTAAGCAAATACATGGTTAGATGAACATACCTTGTTTCCATCATTCGATGTCGATCCTTCTTCACGCTTGATCGCTTGTTGGAAGCTCTCCTCCCAAGGCTTACCTGCATACAAAACAAGCAACAAACTATACATGCATTTTACCTACAGATTAATGGGTTAGAGATTCAAACATATATTCAATAAACTATGAAGAACTCATATAGTGGGACAGGAAAAGCATTTCTTTATTAATTTTAATGAATCAACTTACAATGTTGAGACTGGCCACCGCTCCGCAAACCTGATCTTGGGCTCCTCTTCAACTGTCCTCCAACTTCTTTGCTCTGTATCTCTTCTTGCACAAGGATGGCTAAAGAGTTGGGACAATGGGAATGTTCAATTGGGTAGAGTTTCTTTACTATTATTCTCCTCTTCCAAATGGGACCTGTAACCCTTCTTTTATAGGCTAGAAGAAGCTAGGTATTTGGATGAACCCTTGGCCATGCATGGCTGGAAGGTTTAGTTAACTTACCCAAAGCTGTGTGTTTCGTCGGAAAATTTATTTTTTTCGTGCTTTTGTAGGTACACGTGGGTTGTTTTGGGTCATCTAGCATGTACACACATGCAGTAATGGAGTATGTCATGTGGGCCCTTATAAAAGAGGTTTTTAAGAAGATTTTTTCAACAGTGCTTTGGCAAAAAAGGAATCTAAGATGGCCTGATGCCAGGTAAGAATGTCTGGTGAAAATTAGGGTTATAATAGATGCCCACTAATGTGTGAGGTTAGAAGATCATATGATGGCCGAAATACATTACCAAACTTTACTGATGTGCCGAACAAGTGAGCCCAGGGACCAAGAACCGGGAGGCGCCGTCTGCAAAATAACAAATGTTTCATCGAGGCGGGCATACCTATGTTCGAGATAAAATAGAATCATGGATACCAATCAAATACACTGTAGATCCATGTCAAATAACTATATAAAGTGTAGCCGTGAACAATACATAGCGGAGCTACATCTCAAAATCAAACAGATATACATATAGAGTATCCATCCTCTAGATGTTGATACAGCCTGATGGTTGGAGATGAGATCTTTAGAGCTCAAGCAACAACTTCAAAAAATCTTCAAAACTCGGGTAGGAGTGTAATATGAGTGTATGACATTACTACCCAGAGGTCTTCGATGGCTCGTCGGTCATGGACTAGATAATCTTGATGATTATACTGAAGGCTTCATTGATTCCGAACAAGGACTTGATTGGACATTCAGGATGGCCGAGTATGAGGGCAAGAGACAAACTGCAAAGGGGCCAACTCAGACTTGGTGAAAAAAAATTGTTGGACAACAACACCACAAATGATGAGACTCAGGCAGCATGGCATTAACATAAGTTTACGAGGCAGGAGGCAATACAAACTCTCCATATGTTTGAAAGAATAACCAAACGGAGGAGGACACGACTCTATGTAGCGAGAACAACTTCCTAAAGTCGTATTACATCCCAGGGTTTGATGAAAAAACAGACAGATGTTCTTTATCCAAGGGTGACTCATTATGCTGCTAATAAATAAAATACTTTTCCCTTCCTCTTTTTGGGGTATATTTGATTTTTTTGTCTTTTTCAATAATTTTGGAAAAAAGAGTAAAAGAATGCTACATTACAAGGAGGATCAAGTGTCACAAACATACTAGTTCCAAGCGCACAGAACACAGGGATTCTTAGGGCAAAGGGACATATGCAAGAAAAGAACACTCAGGAAAAATCCTCCAGGGGAAAGTGCTATAGGGATTGCGTATGGGGAATGCTTCAGATGGTTCAGTTGAGAGCAACATGGAGCCTACATTAGGCTAAAGACGCGGTTATGCAAATGCAATTAATAAAACACACTATGGTAACGTAAGTTTAACGAGCCCAGAGAAGGTAATCTCGGTGGTTTTTCATATTTAGAGAGTCTGAAAAAATGTAAAAGGAGATTCCATTGGGGTACCTTTTTCGAAGATAGTCTAGTCGGTTCGAAGAAGGGGTAAACTAGCATCGACAAGACGTCTATTCAAAACCATTTTAATGAGTGTGATAAAGACAATATCACTCGACCATTTTTTCATTTTCAAGGAGTCTGAAAAAAGATTAACTATGGACTCCACTAGGAATGTTCTTCTGGACCAGCTTAACGAGTGTGAAAGAATAAGGTCACTCGATGATCTTTTCAATTTTAGGGAGTCTGAAAAGACCTTAACTATGGACTTTGTGGGGGTTCCTTTTTTGTAAATTTAGTCCCTCAGGCACGAAAAAGGGTTAAAATGATACCTGAGAGTACTCTTCTAGAGAACTGAAGTTCCATAGAGTATACATTTTTTCGTAAAGTTGACCGTCCAGACCGAAAAAGGGGTAAACTACCGCCGGACAGACGTGACTTCAAATTTCAGTTTAACGAGCATGAAAGGCCACAAGATCGCTTGACAATCTTTTCATGTTTAGAGGGTCTGAAAAGAGCTTAAAAGAAGACCCTTTATATATTTTGGGAGTCTCGAGGGTGAGGTCAAGAGTGAAAATGAATCATGCAAATGAGTCTCAAACTCGTAATCAAGAAAAACAACAAGGACTCCCAAGCCTATAGTGATTAGAGACAACATGGATACCATAATGCAACCAGGATCTACCTAGGGAATCCATGTTCTAGTCAGCTCTACCACCAAGTCGTGACACTTCTAAAGAAAATATGATGGTTCTGTGTCACAACCTGATGGGATCGATCCTATGGTAAAGGAAAAATCCAACGAGATACAAAAGTCAGGGTAGAAACCTAACCTACATGCTTAAGTTGATCCTCAGAATTTTTTTCAATGGACTGTCGAAAATTACCCAAAACTCCAAAAAAATGTCCCAATACCCGATCATACCCCTCCCATGCAACTCTTGAATCACTCTAAATGGTTTTTAGTTTAAAGAAAATGGTAAGGGAGGCCAAAAAAGTGACAAAAAGAGGCCAAAAAGTCTATAAATAGAAGCTGGCAGCTCATTATCACCATTGCTAATTTGGAAATTGACTCTGGAGCCAAAAAAAAACCTTTGTCAAAAGTGGTGATTCTGGGAGCTACAGTGGGTGAAACAAACTTCTGTCTGGACCAAGTAAGTACAAACTCTCTTATCTTGCATTTTGAGTCTTTCTTTTTGCTTTAGGTTTCATTTTTTTGGGGGGCGTCGACCTTCAAAAGGTCGGTCCTAGGTCCACGCGGGTTTTCTCAGGACATGCCACATGTACATTTGGGCAGAGTAAACCCTACATACATGTACACATGAATGTCAGTATTATAGCCCGTATGAACCCCCTTTTTGAATAAAAAAATCTTAAAAAACAAGATTTAACCCTCCTGAACCTTGGTGTTTTGCAGGATATATGTCCACTGGAGAGAAAGAGAGCATGAAGAGGTTAGTGAGTTGGTCGGGGAAGACCCCAATGCTGTGCCTGCCTTGATGCAATGTGGGTTACTCAAGTTCTTCTTATGTCCTTTTATGTGGGCACAACCTAGGCTACTGAATGCCTTGGTTGACTACTGACATTTGGATGCAGAGGCATTCATGTTAGAGGGGCAGTCACTGGTGCCCACGACCGAGGAAATTTATTTTTTGACTAGCCTCTCCCAGAGAGGGGAACCAATCAACTTTCGAACTTTTCCTTCGGGGCCGCATAACATAGCGGAATTGATAGGTCTTTATTGTGCGACTGACACAGACTGCTTGAGCTCCCAGGTGCCCATAAGAAATATTACTGACTTATTGCTACATGCGATAGTGTTTCTTATTGGGTGAATCACTAGTTTTATGGCTTTGCATCAGGTGTCCCAGGAACAAATGAACTATGCAGTCTAGTGCTTAAATGCACAAATTTTTTATTGGAGCACCACATTGTTAGAGTGTATGAAGAGGCAGTTGACAGATTGCCGATTGTGGACGCAGAGGAACTTTGGGTTCGGGAAAATTCTATGCTCTTTCTTCTTTGAGAGAGTCTGAGATTTAGTCCTCGAGTAGCGGTATGAGGCCATCAAGGCTCTCTTCCTACTATGTGTAGATGGGCAGTGTTATTGCCGCAACAGGGTGGCGGAAGGACCAATGAGTCCTTCGACGATGACTTCTTTGCATGGTTGTTGCGACAGATCCTGGTTATAGAGGATTACCCCTATGCTGGGATTGATTTCTTGAGAGACCTTGAGATACCAGTACCTCCTGGTGAGGAGCGTGGAGAGATGGGTAAGTTTACTTCATTGTTCTTTTTGTTTTTTGAAACATATGTAATTTTTATGTTGTTTTTGTTATATATCATTTTTTTGTGTGCCAGAGTATTTAACACGTATGTGTTTGTTGCATGCAGATGTGGGACCATTGCGACCTGTGGACTATGCCAGAAACAGGCGTCATCCTCAGCCAGGGGCCGCACCTGCTGCCGCCGGGGGACCAATAGCAACATGAGATCTTCCAGCTAGGGAGGATAAGAGGGTGTTGAGATGAGTCAAGCAGAACTTTACTGTGCCCACTCGCACGGTCCCTATGGCGGATATTGAGGACCTGCCACCATCGATCCAGCCTCATGTAGTGGGGGCACCACGGATGTGGGTCCAATTGTTTCGATGTTTAGCCAATGTTGTATATTAGTACAACAGGGCCCACAGGCCCTAACTTTAGTTACACTTTTCGCGTGCCAAGAGCACTAATTGTGTATTTGTTTTGAGGGCATAAGCCCCGTGACTCGTTATTGGTCATATTTTTGAGGTGCTTGTGTCCATCTATGTACTCTATTTACTTATGATATTATATATGGATTTTTATGTCTTTTGTGTCTTATGGATCATTTTTGCAAAAAATGTATTTACATGTTTATGTGTATGTCTTTTCATATGTGTGCAAGATGCCAATATAAAATTTGATTAGCTAGAGTATCTATAATTTGATTTAATCTCCTAGGAACATGAAAATATGTAATATAATCAAAGTTTCATTCTAAGAGACGTACCCTAAGGAATCGTCGATGTAAAGTCAGATCGTGAACGCGGTAGATTCTATTTAAATGAGACACCACCAGTTGAGTGTCAAGATATACCTGGAGATGAGAGATACCAAATGACAGAGTGTCATGAAGCAACTCAATAACTGCACTGTACTCGACAACATTGTTTGTGGTGTCACCTAAGCATATACCTCTGGAAGATAACAACTGGCCTCGAGGTGGAAAAATTACCCAAGCTGCGGAGGCAAGCCTCTGAGTGTGCCGGCTAGCACCGTCTGCATACCCAATGAACACCTCAGGTTCACTTGAAATCTACCACAGTGATGAAAGATACATCAAAACGACATGTCCATAACACTAAAAAACTAGAAAATAATAGTACAAAGACTATACATATGTTACAAAAAGTTACCCATGGTGACCTGCCTATGAGTAATACTTCTTGAGGTAGAGTCCATTTCTAGGCTCTGCCAAAGAATTCCCTTCAAATTCAACCAGATGATAAGCACCCTTCTTTAGAACCTCCTTTATGATGAAAGGTCTGAACCACATGGGTTTGAATTTTCCTGCCCACAGGGGGTCCTTATCTTGATCGTAGACCAGGACAAGGTCACCTTCAGTGAAAATCCGAGGGTGAATGGACCTATCATACTGAAACTTGACTTTATGTTTGTGAGCCTCATTGGCCAGGGCTGCATCACGATGTCGCTCATTGAGATGCTCCAAGTATAATAACTGCTCTTCAAGTGGAGAAGTGTATGGCAATAATTGTACTGCCAACTTTAGAGACAGGATCTGGCATTCGATAGGCAAGACTGTCTCCAGACCGTAAACGAGTTGGAAAGGTGAGAAATTGGTTGCAGTCTTAACAGACGTTCGGTAAGCCCATAATTCCAAGTATAACATCAAATGCCAATTTGACTTGGCTGAGTTGATTGTTCGTTGTAGAATGGTCTTAAGAGTTTTGTTCACAGCTTCCACCTGACCATTTGCTTGGGGGTAGTAGGGTGACGAATATTCCTGACATAACCCAAGATTTGATGTTAACTCAGTCATCATTTGGTTTTGAAAGTGACTGCCATGGTTAGTGACAATCTCCCTTGGGATGCCAAACCTTGCTATTATTTGGTTGAATAAAAAGAGAGCTACAGTCTCTCCATCATCTTTAAATGTTGGCATAGCTTCGACCCACTTCGTGAAGTAGTCTACTGTTATGATGATGTAATGATGCCCCCTTGCTAAAGGAGGGTTGTGTGTAGTATAATCAATCCCCCACTTGGTGAAGGGACCAACTGTGATGATATGAAACATGGGAGCGAGATGTGCCCTCATCTTTCGAGAGAAGATTTGGCACGGGCAACACTTCTTGACCGATTCAATAGAATCTTTGATAAGTGTCGGCTAGAAGTAACCTTCTCGTAGAATCTTTTGGGTTGTTTCCAACCCAAACAAATGACCACCATAGGCTCCTGTATGGAAATCATTAAGCATGATAACAACTTCTTCGTGAGTGAGACATCAACGCAGGATGCAATCTACACCTCTCCGATACAATGTATCATCGAGTATGAGATAATTCTTAGCCTGATGGCATATGCGTTGATGCTCATCACGTGAAGTAGAGGTGGGGAACTTCAAAGTATGGAGATAGATAAGTATATCTCCATACCAGGGATCCAAAGAGGTGATCAAAAACATATCTCCTCTGATAGGCCACTCTTCGGGCATAAGATCACCTGACTCAACCGGAAGTTCTGAAATAAGTTCTGCGAAGACCAGTGACTTTTTGGATTTCACTGAAACGAAATCTAATTCAAACTCCTGGAGGATGAATATCCATCTACTGTTCTTTCCACCTATTACCCTTCGTGTCAACATGTACTGAAATGGATTCACGATAGAAATGACAGCGGTCTTGCGGAACATAACATAATGACAAAACCGTTGAACAACATGGACTGCTGCCAACACAAGTTTTTCGATATGAGAATAATTGAGTTCCAGTCCTACAAGACCTCGGCTCAGGTAATAGATCACGTATTTTGAGAACAAGTCATCCTCCTAAACTAAGACCATGCTAATGGTTGACTCTGTTGTAGCCAGATATAATAAGAAATCCTTGTTATAGTTAGGTGGCCAGAGCAGAGGGGCAGTTGTGAGGGCATGTTTCAACGCCGCGAAAGAGCATTGAGTGGCATCATCCCAATAGAAAGGAACATCTTTCTTTAGTAAGTGCATAAAGCCCTTGGTGATCTTGAAATAGTTAGCGATGAAGCGTCTTAAAAAAATTGCCTTTCCTTGTAGACTCTGAAGTTGAAGGATTGTGTGTGGGGGGGGAAACTGAATTATTGCCTCAACCTTGAGAGGATCGACCATGATCCCTGTTGTTGACACTATGAAACCTAACAAACATCCTGATGTTATGAAAAAGCTACACTTGTTTGGATTCAAGCGAATCTGGAAGTAGCGACAACGCTCAAAGATAAGTTGGAGGTGTGTGGGATGATCCGTTCTCTTGTGAGATCGAGATGATAAATCATCTAAATAGGCCTCGACTATATGCTTGAGGTCATGGAAAGCAAAAGACATGGCCCGCTGAAAGGTGGCTCAAGCATTTTTGAGACCAAAAGGCATCTTACGATACACGAATGTACCCCATGGACAGATGAATGTTGTTTTGTGCTGGTCTTCGGGTTTGATTTGTATTTGGTTATATCCTGAAAAACCGTCCATGAAAGAGAAGGCCTCGCAACCCTCACATTCATCAAATATCTGGTCAATGAATGGTGTGGGAAAATTATCTTTGGGACAGGCCTTGTTCAAATCACGAAAGTCTGTACATACATGAATTGTGCCTTGTTTTTTATTGACTAGCACGGGGTTTGACACCCATTGGGTCAAATGGATAGGATAGATAAAACTGGATTTTAGCAGTTTCTCAACCTCAACCTTAATGGTTGTTTCTTTCTTGGGGTTAAATGGATGAAGCTTCTGTTGGACAGGCTTGGCATCTGGATAAGTTGTGATTTCATGTTCAACTATTTTTGGATCGATGCTTGGCATTTCCTCATAAGACTAGGCAAAAACGTCGCAAAATTCTTTAAAAAGATCTGTGTAGATTTGAATCTCTTCAGGGGAGTAGTTAGCTCCGACGAAAACATTATCCATGACGCTAGGGTTTCGGGAGATATTGATCGGTAATGTTTAAACAATAGTTTCCATATTACTCTCAGCATAAACCTCGTGTGTAGTGAAGGGATTAATAGGACAAGACCTATCTCCCGTCATAGTCAAGGTGAATTCTCCGCCTTCGATTCTGCTTAACTCTGGGAGGAAGTATGATATGTGATGAATATCTTCCCAGGGTTTGTCTGGACTAGTCATTGTTTCAATTATATCTTCATCAGAGGGAAAGACTAAGTCTAATGAATCGGTGTCAGCGAGAGAACCCTGAGCCCAAATAGGCTCTAGAAGTGGATCGAACTCTTGTGCAGGAGTTGGATCAGTGTTGGATGAAGCTTGTTGGACTAAAGAGTATGCTACTTCAGCTGCAGACAAGGGCATGGACATGCTCGGGTGCCTTGTCCCATCCATCATGGCCAATGGGGAAGGAAGTATCCACGGATCATCGAAGTAAGTCATGCGGAACGACGAAACTTGAAAAATCTCAACCTTATGGTGATTGGATATAAAATTGATATCGCCTTGAGGGGGCGGGTAATCGAAGGTACCCATCAAATATGGGCACAAACCAACCCGTACGTTGACCACGCCTGGTTGAGGATTATCAATCATCGGGACTGTGGATGCCCCCAATGAAGGGTTAGATCTAGAGAAAGACAATTGATCGATGGTCAGAATCTGGCCCTTGTGTGGAAACAACAAGACCCGAAAAATTGTAGTAACCACAGCTTACATGGAATAAGTCCAACTCCTCCCTAACAAGAGGTGATAGTCGAGAGGCGCATTGACTACTTCTACCTCGACACACACGGTCTTCCCTCCTAACTGCATGGGGAAAGAGGGAATGATACCATGTGGTCAGAATGAATGACCATCAAAAGCAGTGAGGAGAGTAGGTGATGGAGAAAAAATAGGCTAGCCAATGGCCTTCCAACATGCCAACGACATAATGCATGTCGAGGCACCCTCATCAACCACCATGCAGAAGATATTCCGAGTAAAAGTTTTCGTGGGTAAGCCACTACTATCTGAAACGCTACGTGGTAAGGCAGACGAGGTTTTAAGTCAGTTGTATCCAGCATGATTGTACCTCGATTACAAGTCTCGGTAGATCTGAAAGAGGTTAACAAGGCTTTCCTCTGGGAAGGGAAGATTTGGAGGACCTCCAAAGTGGACATCGCACAAGGGGTTTGTGATAAAACCTCCACCATAGAATAGTTCTGGGTGGCCCTTGCATTTGGGTTGTGAGAATATTTTTTGAATGTGCCTTTTGGGATGCATGTCATTGTTTTGCCCAACGTATTCTCAATCTGTAGAGGAAGATATGGGAGTTTGACTTCTTTGCCCTTCTCAGAAGTGTTTGATTTACTATAGTCATGCGCTCTAGTCGATATAAAAGAATCACCCTTCACCATATATACATTCACAGATGTGGGGTTGTTTGAAGACAGAGATGGTCCTTGGTTGCCCCCTTCCGTTCTTGCAGAGGCTTGGGTTAGATTTTTCCCATGTTGAAATGGATTGGTTAACACAACAGGTTGTTGCTTCATCACAAACTTTTGGGTTTCTGCAATCCAAGGACATAGATGGGTCGGGTGGTCTTCCGTGCATAAGTTTCATGGATACCTCACCTTTTGTTTCTCAGTGTTGTCCCCACTAGCATTATTGGTAGGTTTTTTTATCCCCCTAGCCCTTCTTTCATTGTTTTTTCTTTCCTTCAGGCTGCTGGGTGGCCTTTGGATTAGTCGATTGCACTGTGTGTACATCTGACATTTTGGAAGGGGGAGCAGCCAAAGCAGTAGTTTGGCTAGCCATTGTGTGTTGTATAGACAACTATTTCAACTGCTTCATCAATTGGTCAACGAGATTTGTTCGTGATGAACCAACAATACCATTGGCATGTGGTCTAGCTCTTTGTCTGGTTTTATCAAGTATTGAGCGTGGCACATCTGGAAAGATCTCGTATAATAAACCGGACTGAGAATAGATTATCTCAAGTTGTTGAGCTCTCATGATGGCATCTTCTTCGGAAAATACTCCCGACATCACGATGTCTTTGGATAACTTTGGGACCAAAGACTTAAGGAACCACTTGAGAAGGAATGCTAGTGGGACTGGTACCTTAATTAAACTCTTTCGACGTCTCCATTCTCGGATGTGATCAAAGATATCATCCACTTTTGTTTGTGATAAATTTTTCAACAATTCGGTGCCAGCGTCGTATCTCACAGGTAACTAGAAATGGTTTAGAAAAACCATCGCCAGCTCGCTGAAGGAAGAGTATCTTGAGCGATCGATATCAATGTACCATTTCACGACACTCCCAATGAGAGTATGTTGAAACAATCACAACTGTATGGAGTCATATTTCAACGAGTTAGATGAGCACCAAAGATGGAAGGTAGTCACATGATCTCCTGGATCTTCATTAGGCTTGGCTTCAAACTTTGGGATGTCTAAAGGAAACTTCATCTGCATAGGAGGACAAGGCAGATCGTGACAGATAGGGTCATTCAACAACCTTGTCAATTCTGGAAAATGCAAGGTTTCCAGGAAGGGTAGTTTGGGTTGTTGGTGATAACCTGGGAAAAAGGGGCCTAGAGTTTGACTGGCACTAGGTTGCCAGGAAAAGTTTGATTGTTGGCTTGGGTTCTGGTAAAAACCATGGCTATGGCCAGCGTATAGATTTTGTGTGTGAGGAGACATCATCGGCTGATTTCCAAAATAGGACATAGATGGTTGGGCATGCATTACATTCGAAGGAATTTGGGAAGGGTTTCCCCATGTCGGTCCCGTGGGGATAGGAATTGTACTTTGTCTAGTGTTCCATTGATTGTGAAAAGAATTACCCCAGATCGGCATTCCTGATGAGGGAATGGATCCCTGCCAAGACTTCCAAGGCCCTGATGTGGAAGAAGTTCCTAGGTATGCCCCCTGTGCAGGAATAGTAGCCTGCATAGGAATAGGTTGTCCAAAACTGGGATTGCCCCCAGTCAGGAAAGTAGTGGATGAGAAGGCATTGTTACCAAATTCATCAAACAAATAAAACAATTTTGAACCTACTGGCATATTATGCGAAGGTGGTCCTTGAATCCCTACTCCAAATAAACTATGGTGTGCAGGTGGCCCGACGAAAGGCTGGTGAGGGCCACCGAGCGAAGGGGATGAAGGATGGATATGACCTCCTCCGTAAGGGAAAGCGTTAAAGGAAGATAAAGTGCCCCCCATGTGGCCTTGTAGAGGAGCGTTAGAGCTCCCTGCCCCCAGACCTGAAGTCTGTGAAGTGGAGTAGGAAAGTACAGGACTTCTACCTGAACTAGGCATCCCGTATGAGAACGGAGGGCCTGTCGCACTTGGTTGGAAAGGGGTTGTGGACACCGCCAGAGACAGGATCATACCACTATGCAATGTAGAGATGGTTGATACCATGGTGTCTCAGATGAGTGATAGTGGGTTAGGAGGTGGAAACTCTCTTGTGGTGACAACCGTAGTGGGAATTGAAGAATTCCTAGGAGGAGTAACAACATTTGTTTCCATTGCTGCATGCGACACTATCTGACACTCGTAAGGATGAACCAGTATTATGGTGGGTGTCAAAAGATCAATGGTGGAGGTTTCAACTAGACCAAAATCTTTCGCTCCAAGGTCTAAAATGGTCGATTCCTCCGGATGTTGGTCGGACACAATTTCTTGTGACTCGGTCGCTTCAAAAGAGCCTTGTTGGTCTAGCTTTCACCTTAGTGGTGGCAGGGGTGGCTCCAGTGTAACCGGCAGCAGGCCAAGAAGCCTTCGTGACTGGCGAAGCTCGTGATCCTCCACTGTGTGAGAAGATCAAATACACTCTAGGGTGTTCTAGTCGTTCAAAAACAACACACACTAAAAAAGTCCCTATAAGATAAGACATGCAAACACTAAATTAATTGGAAGAACAGTTACAACAACCAACACTAGAGAAACTTACCAGTGCAAGTGAAACTCAAACATGGAAGCACCCTTTGGGTATACTCTGCAAAGCATGGCTCGATGTCTTTCCTAGGTACCGTGGTATACCCCCGTAGTCACCTATGTATGTCCCTAAAAAAGATAGGCAACTAGGTTGCCAGTGCGTGAACAGTCACCAGGCAGGTACAGTCGAAAGTCAGGTAGATCACAATGAGCAGGGTATCGAGCCTGAAACCTATCAAGGGTATCGAGAGAAAGTGGTCTGGAAGACAACTGAGGACCTTGAATGGATTTGAGACCCACGAAGCTCTGTGGAAAATCTAATCGATGGAATCCAAAAACAAGCCCTCTATATGTGTTCTCCACTACGATTGGTCTAGCTTTGGAGGGGTTATCTCTGCTACCTTTCTGCACGTGACCTCATGTTTATCCCCTGTGTTAGAGGGGGTTCTCAGATAACTTTCACGATACTAGACTTGGACACTCCCTAACTTAGACTCCAATGTTTGATTTTAATGGCCTTGAAGAGTCTCCTCTCTAACCTAATCCAAGGCCCTAATCTTGAACTAGTTGGTTAACCCTACAAACATAAAAGTCTAATGAATTTTAGATTTAACGTTAATTTTATGGATTGTCTTATGTCAAAGGTTATGAAAGTGAAACTAGCGATGTTTGAAAGATGAAAGTAAAAAAGAAACAGAAAGCTGGAAAAAAAAACCTTTACTTAACGCAAATTTTAAACAACTTTTCAGATTTTAAAAATTTTCCTAAGATCTTTGAACAACAAACTCAAAGAAGGATTTCACTCAACTACGAGCTACTTACAATCTAAGTAAATTTCCAAGAACTTATGAAAGAAAATACTTTTCCCTGGTTACTAATGCCAAACAACACTTTTCAATCAATCAAAGGAGTAAAAGTTTTTTTTTTTTTTTTTTTTATTTGAATGCTCACAAAGCAAAAAGGAAAAATATCAACAATTCAAAACCAAGAAAAACTTCTGGCCTAAGCGCAACTCGCAAAGAATCTCTTTAAAAATCACACACCAATAACTTAAAAATGGACTCTCACACTTGTCTAAAAACCCTTCAAAAGAAAATTTTCATGAAAACTTATAAATGAAAAAGAAAGTTATGGCTGAGATCAAATCTAAGCTACTGAATGCTATGATAGAGATTTAAAATCCTGAGAGGTATAACTCTTATCAAGGGAAAGGATGACTTCCTCACTTTCAACAAAAGCTATCCTCTACAAGCACATTGCTGACAGTTCCACAGCAAGCATGTGTGCGTGAGTTGTGTAGAGTCAGAGGGCATGTACATGCATGTTGGCCTTATACAGGCCACATTTATCTCTGAAACTTTGAGACAAATAAAAGACAACAATCTAAACCAGGCAGAGACCACTGATACTGAGAATCGAGATCTTTTGAAGGCTCAGACACTTTCTTTAACAACAAAAATAAAACAATGCAAGGAAAAAATTCGTAGAACAAAAAAATCTGAGGTGAAACCTAATCTATAGACTACAAACAAAAAATACTAGAAAGAGTTCCAGAAAACCTCTGAGAATGACTAATTCTGACAGGGAAGAGGATGACTACCTCAAAAATTTTCTGGAATCATACACACTACTGTTACTTCTTCAGCTAGCATTTACACGCGAGCTGTAAGAATGTAGGGCATGGGTACACACATGCAGACCTTATATAGACCGCATGTACCTCTGTGGGTCTCAGAAAAAAAAAAAAAAAATNTCCAGCCAAGAAATACAGATGACTGGTATGGAAGACCAGAATCTCTGTTAGCTCAGACTTTGCAGAAACTTCAAAAACAAGAAAGGAAACTAGTTTTTTTTTTTTTTTTTAAATGCCCAAAAATATTCCCAGGAATCCTAGAGACTTCCCTAGTATGGTTTCCAATTCTGTTGTGGTGGGAAATCCCCCTACGGACTAGCATTTAAGGTTATATTATGCATGCAAATGAGACCGAAAGAATCCTACCTTCTACCGTCATCCGAGACCTAATCCCCATTTCTTTTAAGAAAATACATGGTTAGATGAACATACCTTGTTTCGGGCGTTCGATGTCGATCCTTCTTCACACATGATCACTTGTTGGAAGCTCTCCTCCCAAGGCTGACCTGCATACAAAACAAGAAACAAACTATACATTCATTTTACCTACAGATTAATGGGTTAGATATTCAAACATATATTCAATAAACTATGAAGAACTCATATAGTGGGACAGGAAAATCATTTCTTTATTAATTTTAATGAATCAACTTACAATGTCGAGACCAGCCACTGCTCCGCGAACCTGATTCTGGGCTCCTCTTTAACTTTCCTCCAACTTCGTATCTCTTCTTGCACAAGGATGGTTAAAGAGTTGGGACAATGGGAATCTGTAATTGGGTAGAGTTTCTTTACTATTATTCTCCTATTCCAAATGGGACCCCTAACACTTATTTTATAGGCTAGAAGAAGCTAGGTATTTGGACGAACCCTCGGCCATGCATGGTTGGAAGGTTTAGTTAACTTACCCAAAGCTATGTGTTCCATTGAGAAATTTCCTTTTTTCGTGCTTTTGTAGGTACACGTGGGCTGTTTTGGGTCAGCTAGCATGTACACACGTGCAATAATGGAGTATGGTGCATGGACCCTTATAAAAGAGGTTTTTAAGAAGAGTTGTTCAGCAGTGCTTTAGCAAAAAAGGAATCTGAGATGGCCTGATGCTAGGTAAGCATGACTGGTGCAAATTAGGGTTATAACAGTTATGTGATGGTTAATGGAATTATGTGGCTGATACACATATGGTATGTTTGGATAGATTCAATGTTGGTGACTCATTTGATAAGGTGGTGAACGTTGATGGTTAGGTGATTTGTTTTGAGTTATATGATGTGAAATGGGATATGGTGATCGCCCTACTAGATTTTAAAGTGGTGATGGTTTCAATACATGTTTTATTAATCATGTTAATGGAGAAATTGTTGGCATGTACTTTTGAGTTAATGAGATATGGGTGGAGGCGACGTGCATTTACTGCACATCACCTTTACTCTTCCCATTGGCCTCCACCCTATTCGGGCTATTGTTCGATCTTGCTGTTGTGGTTATGCTCCGAAATTTTAGCAGGGAGGAACCGATCGACCAACTCTCATTTTAAGGAATTCGATTACAGGTATGACTTTTTTTGGCCATTCATGATTTTTCTCTGGTTATGAAATGATTACTAGCTAAGGTGTATGGGTTTGTGTTTTCCTAAGTGTTGCAACTGTGTGAAATTTGGGTTCTGAAAATGAAGAATGAATGGTTCTTCCTGTAACATTTTTTGAGTTCGTTGAGGTTATTGGTTTTCTTGGGTGATAGTTCTTTGTTATCACTGTTGTTTGGTTGGAGGGTTTTTGTTTAGTCTTGGGTGGATATCTATCTTCACACAATGTCACTAATCTAGTATCTGAATTTCATGGTTTTAATGGTCGAAGTTTTTCTACGCCAGTATGTTCTGTTCACTTCGGCCTTGGTTGATTGCACCACCAGGGGTCATGAAATGAGGTTCTTGTTCTTCCTCGGCCCAATTTTCACTTTTGTGCTTTGATTTTTGACCGAGGATTATGAGGGTTATACCCTGTCTACATTAAAAAACCTTTGTGTTGTAGGAAAATCCCCCCGTGGATAGGTGAATTCCCTCTTGGTATCTACACCCCTATGACCAAGACAGAAAAGTGCTAACTTTGGTCACTGGAATCCTTTTAAACCTAGCTAAGTCAATCAAATAGAGGAAAGGAAGAAGATGTACATTTTTACGATGTTTGTCCTTGCCCAGTCCAAGTTTAGCCTTGATCCCCAAGCTCTTCAACAAGTCCTGCAATCCAATAACAACAAAGACAAAACAACTTCCTATTCTACCATGATTAATTCAAAACTAGATCTATCTATCAAAGACAAGTTCATGTAGGCATACACAAACTTGAAAGAAATAGGCCAAGCACATGTATTAATGAGAACTTGATACATATACTTACATACTTGTGATGAAGTTGAAACAACCTCTTCCAACTCTCCTTATCCATCCCCTTGCTCAAATAATCCACAATCAAAAAGACTATGCCTCACTGATTATCTCCCTTATGAGATCATAATTTTGATGCCTTCAATGTCCTCTAATACCACTTCTCATGAGATCATAAGTTAGTTATCTCTCAATCTCTCCATCTCCCTTTCACCATGAGAAAGCCTCCTTATATAAGCTTGGAGAGGCCCAACCACCTTAGATATTCTTGGGATAGGTTGAGGATCCTTCTCCATCAGTTGTGAATTTTCCCTAACATCCCACCTTGACCTCTGATTCAAATCCAACCAACTCCAGAGATGAGGGGGATTTTTCCCTAATTTTCCTCAACAGCCCAAGTGTTATCACTGAAATTTCGTCCGTAAATGGTTACAAAAATCCAGCATCATCAAACAGTTATTGTAACACCCTATTTCCCCCAGTCCGTAAAAATAACTATATTGGCCAAGAACTATGGCAAACTCAAAGATTGTGAATTTTTTATTTAACGGACCTTTGTATAAAAGGTCCGAGGAATGTAAATGATGTATGAATATATGTTGCATGACTACTGAGAGGGGGATGTGTTGAAAATATACCACAATGGTTGATGAGAGGTGGTGGAAGGGGCTGGGAGTGGCTGCGTTAACTTCCACAGAACCAAAACCGTACTAGTTGGTACATGCTCAGGAAAAACAAAGCTTGCACTCAAACCCCAAAATGAATTACCCACCCAGATGGTAGGTGGGGAGGCTCCTCAAGAGTAAATGAGGTGATGGGGCGAACTGCCCATCCGTAGAATCTCTCAGACCTGACCATCAGACAGGGAATTTTGTGCCACACGCAACCTCATAGGAGGAAAGAAGTGTGGAAGGGGGGATGGGAGTAAAACATACAGAGATACAGACACACACATGCAATAGGAATCGTGGAAGGAGAACCAGAGGAACTCTAGGAAATACAGGGATTCATGAGTAGATGAGAAGGAGAGTAACCTTCATCCTGGACTTCTGATGAGTGGGAAGTAAGAGACCGATTCTCAAAGCATCATGGTCTAGCTCGGGGGTGGCTAGTGGTAAATCCATTTTGAGTCACTGAGCTTACAGTTGGGTGGAAATGAGCACCCCTCTCAGCAGTTGCATTACACTTGGTGTTTTTTGATAAGTGTTTATGTCCTATATTTTAAGTTGAATATTCCTGGAATGAATGCTCATGGTTGTACACTCATAAGTGGTTTCTGTATAGAAATTTTTTCCTGGTGTTTTGATTGAAAATGGTGAATGAATTCTTATACTTAAATGACCATAATCGGTTTACCTTTAGAATGTATAAGTTCAGATTCGAGTTCGTTCCCTGGAGAGTTACCCCATGTACATGACCCATGATATGCCCTGCTTTGTTTTCCCAAAAGTAGCTCCTTCCGGAAAGATCCATCATATTCCAGAGTCGGAGTGAGTTTCTTGAAGGGAATTTTGTTTAAGTAAAATATCTAAGCTTACCTCGCCCCTGTCACAGAGTTCATAACTCGATAAGTTAAGAAGGCCTTTCAGTCATGTCCCCAAGCCTAGTGATAATTATCCAAGAGTCCATTGAAGTATTTTATGGCCTAAGTTTGGAAACCTTGCACCAAAAATAATGGTTCCCTCAAGTGTTGGTGTTTCAGCGTTTCGGCACCCGGAATACCCAAGGACAAGTTTTCTTGTATTCACAAGTCACAAAATTCCGACTTGCGAAACCCCGAAATGGTATAGCGTGGTTAGAATTTGGTGTTTCGGTGTTTCAGCATTTGGGATACCCAAGGAAAAGTTTCCTTGTATTCACAAGTCACGAAATCCTGACTTGCGAAACCTTGAAATAAGTATAGCGTGATTAGAAGTTGATATTTCGGTGTTTTGGCACCCGAGATATCTAGAGGCAAGTCTCCTGTACTCACCAGTCCTGAAATCCCTAATAGAGAAACCCCAGAATAGTGTAGCGTGGTTAGAGTCTTGATGTTTTGGTATTTCGACACTCGGGATACCTAAGGGTAAGATCTCTTGTAATCGTCAGTCCCGAAATCCCGACTTGTGAAACCCCGAAATGATAATAGTGCAGATGAGATATGGTGTTTTGGTGTTTCGGCACCCAGGATACCTAAGGCTAAGATCTCTTGTAATCGTCAGTCCCGAAATCCCGACTTGCGAAACCCTGAAATGATAATAGCGCGGATGAGATATGGTGTTTTGGTGTTTCGGCACCTGGGATACCTAAGGGTAAGATATCTTGTAATTGTCAGTCCCGAAATCCTGACTTGTGAAACACCGAAATGATAATAGCGCGGATGAGATATGGTATTTCAGTGTTTCGGCACCCGGGATACCTAAGGGTAAGATCTCTTGTAATCGTCAGTCCCGAAATCCTGACTTGCGAAACCCCAAAATGATAATAGCGCGGATGAGATATGGTGTTTCGGTGTTTCATCACCTGGGATACCTAAGGGTAAGATCTCTTGTAATCATCAGTCTCGAAATCCTGACTTTTGAAACCTCGAAATGATAATAGTGCGGATGAGATATGGTGTTTCGACACCCAGGATACCTAAGGGTAAGATCTCTTGTAATTGTCAGTCCTGAAATCCTAACCTGCGAAACCCCGAAATGATAATAGCGCGGATGAGATATGGTGTTTCAGTGTTTCGGCACCCGGGATACCTAAGGGTAAGATATCTTGTAATCGTCAGTCCCGAAATCCTGACTTGTGAAACATCAAAATGATAATAGCGCGGATGAGATATGGTGTTACGGTGTTGCAGCACCTGGGATACCTAAGGGTAAGATCTCTTGTAATCGTCAGTCCCAAAATCCCGACTTGCGAAACCCCGAAATTATAATAGCGCGGATGAGATATGGTGTTTTGGTGTTTCGGCACCTGGGATACCTAAGGGTAAGATCTCTTGTAATCGTCAGTCTCGAAATCATGACCTGCGAAACCCCAAAATGATAATAGCGCGGATGAGATATGGTGTTTCAATGTTTCGACACCCCGGATACCTAAGGGTAAGATCTCTTGTAATCGTCAGTCCCGAAATCCTGACCTGTGAAACCCCAAAATGATAATAGCGCAGATGAGATATGGTGTTTTAGTGTTTCGACACCTGGGATATCTAAAGTCAAGTCTCTTGTACTCGTCAGTCGTGAAGTCCCGACTTGCGAAACCCTGAAATGAGTTTAGTGATGAATACAGGCTTAGAAGTTTCAGCTCCTAGGAAACCTAATTACAAGACCTGATGTCTGCACATATCGTGAAACCCCAAAATAATAATAGCATGGATAAATATCGATGTCTTGGTATTTCGGCACCCAGGATATCTAGAGGCAAGTCCTCGGTACACGCCAATCCTAAATTCCCGACTTGTGAAATCCCGATATGGCTTAGCGCGTGTAGATTTGGTTTTCGGTGTTTCGGCACCTGAAAAACTGAAGGGTATGAACCCCTCATCCTCTTCTACCATGAAAACCTGGTACGCAAAACTTCGAAAGGTGTAATTCTAGGTTTTAATCCAAGGCATTGTTAGATGTGACGAACTGTTGGTTCCTTTCGGATTTTGGCACTTCGAGAAACCAAAAAGTAGGGGAACACCTGTATCGGTATTTCCTGAATCGCAAAATCCGGAAGCACCTCTCTGGTAAGGCCTGTGGTCATAGCCAATGATCACTTGTGTAAAGATAAGGGATGGTAGGGTTTGTATCAAGCCCCATAGGAATTCGAGGATTCTGTTCCTCGGGGGAAAAGAAGGAAAAAACAAAAAAATATTAGTTCTCGTAGTGGGTGTGTTATAGTTATGAGTCCACCCATGGACCAAAATTACCACAAAATCATTTCCAAAAGGTCCAAAACTATACAACCAGTGATAAAATTAAGGTGCACTATGACTACACAGGGCGTGCGCGCACATGCGTGATCCAGAAATGCATTAAAAGCAAACATGCACACGATGCGCGACTATGGTCGCTAAAAGCCACGCACATATGAGAAAAACACATTTATGAGATTGGTCGGCCTCCCACCCACTTCTAGTTCATCTTCCAAGTTGATTTTACACCCAAATCTCGACTGAATCTGACTGGGTGGCTGGTCAAAGACCTAAAAATGCCCTAAATAGCCTCTTTTCACACTACAAGATGGTTTCACAATACCTCAAAGAGGTGTTGTAAAACAAGGCCATGGGTGCACTTCATTTTCAAGGAATTCATTAGCAAAGTTATACTGCTGCTATTCTCTTGAGGAATCCTCTATTCTCATCAAGAGTATACTAGTACCATTACATTGGAAAATCCATCTCACCTCTTGAGTGGATTAGCTTGGGATTCTTTCACCATTTCATTCAAAGTTGTAAGAAGAGCTTAGTTGTGGGGGTCCAAGAGCCCTCCCTTGGAGGAAGAAGGGACCCAAATTCCTCTTTCTTCTTGGTGTTTTCTTTCACTAATATAATCCTTGCCATTGGTGACATAAGTCTTATTGGTTTTTTGTTCTTATGTCCTTATGCTCAATAGTTTAGTTGTTCTTTTATTTCTTAGTTTAATTCTTAGTTGTTATTTTATGTTTCTTTCTCTAACCCTTTTTCCTTTATAGATGTCTTGCTTAGCTAACCCAACTAAGCTTGTAAGCATCTCTGTTTTGCTCACTTAGGTGACAAAAGAGACACAACAGATTGGTGACTCCACTGGAGAAAGGTATCAATTTCCTACCCCATTTGGGTTTTTATAGCTCTTCTTTTGGTTTATTTAACATGCAGGTACCTTAACTGGCCCAAGACAACCTGCAAAACATCCAAATTCAAAGTTGAATTGAGAGAATTCCATCTGGAATTTTCTTCATGGCCATGTGTCAATTGTGTGCGGGTTTTTTGGCCCATAGTCCCGCATCGTGCACACGTGCACCAAAATCACAGTTTTGTTCTGTGCACCTGCACCCAAAACCCTGTTTCGGTCTATGCACAGGTGCTCAATGCACCTCTGTCTACTCTGAGACCTGCACACCTGTGTAGAAAAATACACATTATAAGGTTTTCTGTGATTTGGGGAAGGCCCCTAGCCTTCTTAAAAGTGATTTCATGCATATTGTAATCTGCACCACACTTAGTTCCCTCTTCATATAAAGGGATTAGTCAAAACACATAGGCACTTAGGGGATTTTAAATCATTATTTCCTCTTTTGCTTTCATGTTGCCACATGGATGACTTGCTTTGACTAAAAGTATAAGTTGGAATCATTTGTAATCACATAAAACTTGCATTGGGACCAGAAGTTGGATAACAATCGCTTAGTATGCTCTTCTCTCCTGCTTCCAAGTGACCTTGAGAGTCAGAAAAAGATTCTAGGACAATTTCATCTCCCTTAAAAATATTAAAACCTTTAGGAGAGGACAACAACCCCCCTCAAGACTCCTCTTAGTTTATTTTTCAAACACATCTTAAGATTGTAACGGGCCCATACATGCCCACATGCTACAAAGATAGGATAGTGTTGAAATTTACTTTCTTAGATTAAATCACCAGGGAAGTTTAAAGGTTTTGTAATAGACCCATACATGCCCACATGATCACAATATAGGATAGTTTCAAAGGTTTTATTAGATTAAATCACAATAGGCAGTTAAAGGAATAGTAAAGGACCCACATGTCCACATGCTAGCTTCCTAGGGACTTTTGAATTACACAAGGTTGTACCAAAGGCATTTAGTTAATTAGGTAATCAACACTTGTAAGGACCAAGCGAAGTCCACATGCAGCAAGGTGACACCTAATTCATTAAAACATTGACACACTTTCACTCATTCACACACAGAAGTCACTTATCACTCACATAGTTTTCCTCTCGAAACATGGAGGTCAAAGTAAGTTTCCTCCAAAGGGATTCCGAAACACTCCACCCTTTTCTTGACGAAACTATCCACTCCCTTTTAATTTCAACGAGGTTGGTTCACACCCCCAATCTCTCAAAACAACCACACCTAAAGTTTTTCTAAAAACTCACTAAGTTTTCCTCCACAGGAGGTTCCAAAAGAAATGTTTTAGTCTAGGTAGGATTTCGGGGATAGGCATCCAAATAACTCCCCGTTATCTGCTTCTCACATTGTCAAAACAATAGAAGTTGTCAAATAGGGAACTGAAAATCCTCCAAGTCAAGTGTTTCTAACAACATAAGGAAGGGAGATGCCTATGAAGGGTTGAAGGACGAGGTCTGGTTGTTCTGTGCGTCCCCCCTTGAGGTACCCACCTCTTGGACGGGATCTAGCCAGTGACCCATTTCTTAGGCCGAAAATCTAAATGTCACACTTTGACCGAGGTACCTAGTGACCAAATTTTAGGACATCTACCCAGGTGGAAATTGTGGGCTGCAATTGCACCTTGATCGGATTTTGTGTGGCTATTGGGAAATATCGCTAGCTCTTTCGGGATATGCCCCCTTTAGCCCTCATTATAACTGATTATTTCATCCTTCACTAGTTTCTCTTCCGGTGACTTTAGACCCCACTGTTGAGTACTATTGGAAGGTCTAGTGCTATTTGAGAGGAAGGACGTTACATCTTTTAGGACACAAGCATTTTTTTTCTTTGATTCCCCACGCGGAAAAAACCCACTTATCTACATATATGCTTCTTTTTCAAAACACTTGATGTATGATGCACTTATGATTAAATTTTTGAGTTATATATATATCGTGTAAAGTTAAAAATGTGAAACAAAGGCTGTTGTTTATTTATTACTCTCACCACAATTTGCACACATCCACTCAGCTAGTCGGACATCATAGGGGACCCATAGAACCCCCGTCGTTCCAGACGCTTGCTAAACCTCCCTCCTATTCTAGGGGGAGTTCCTAGTCTTGCCAACTCATCAGCACCACCTTCACACACTCCAGTGAGTGCCACTGTCTTAGGATCATCTTTGCTTGGTTCCACATTACTTGAGTCCACTTCCCAAGGTCCTCCGTCCACTCACTCTCCTTTACACGAAAGCGGGGGGAAAACTTCCTCTCAAGGGGGAAGTACCAACCCACCTATCCCTCCTCAAGGGTCAGGTTCACAGAACACTCACACCATGTCTGGAACTAATCCTCCACCCCCACTATAGATGCCATATTTGGCCTCTCTTAACATACCAAATCTAAGAAAACTCACAAATGATCCTATATTGCATGACCCCACATGGCCTTCAATGCCTACCAAACTACCTTCAGACATCTCCAAGTTTGAAGGAAAGGAAGGAGATGACCCTGCCAACCATGTCATGACTTTCCACTTATGGTGCTCTTCCAACAACATTATGGATGATTCCATCCGACTACAATTATTTCAACGCACACTCACTGGCCCATCAACCAAATGGTATGTAGATGAAAAATCGGGGTCCCATGCGACTTTCAAGTCCTTGGCCAAAACATTCTTGACCTTCTTCCAATTACCAATGTGCCATGACAATGGTATTGAATTACTCTCTAATTTTAAACAAACCTCAGCCACACATATCGTTGATCACATTCACGAGTGGCATAGACGATGTAGTTTTTTCCAAGCCGAAACCACCAAACAACAGTGTATTGACTGGTTTCTTCGATCACTTGTCTCTCTCCTTGGTAAAGATGTAGCTTCCACCTTCCCCCAATCAGAAGAAGAAGCCATCAGTAAGGCTCAACAATACAACCTCATCTATTCACAATTAGGGTACTTATACACAGTACTTCCTGATCTCCCAAAACCCATGCCATTCGATCAAGAAAAACCTGGGATGTCTCACTCAACAGATGGATTGATTGGTAATACCACGCACCACAGTCCACAACCCCAACAACCACCAATGTATGGCACACCTCAATATCTATCGGCATATGGGGAAGCCTCTTATTACCCCCCACCCCCTTATCAACAACCATACCCTGTTGCTATTCCTCCACCAATCAGTGGGCCACCGCCAGATCCCCCAATACACCCACCTATCCAAACCAGTTATAGTACTCCCTCTAGCTCAAATTATAATCTAAGTACTAGCGAAAGCGCCATGCTTTCCTATGTACCTTGTGAATCACAACTCCCATAGAATCTGTACTTTCCATTCCCTGGTCCTCCACAGACCATGGCTCCCCCACACCCTCACGTTGGGGTGAATTTTATTCAACCCTCTCCCATTCAGCAATATCAAAATTTTGAACAGCTGAATACAGAAAATCCGACCCACCCTTCGAATAACGCCAAAAAGAAAGGAAAAAACAGGAACAATAACAACATAGGTCAAGGCGGGAATCACCCCCAACAAAACCAACCTATCGGGGGCAACCAGAATCAAGGGAATCATAACCCCCAGGGGGGAAATAACAATAGGCGTTAAGGGAGAAATAACAATAATATTAGAATCACCTTCCCTTGTGCCCTTTGTGGTGAGTTCGGTCATTATGCTCATCATTTCCCCCAAATCATTGATTTTAAATTGATGAATGACTTAGGGAGTGTACCACACTCTCCAACACCACCTGCCCCTCATGCAACAACCACCCCCAGTCGTGCTGCAGAATCCCATTCCTCACCAAGGTGTGATGAAAACCCAACAGGACACGCAACCTACCCCACCATAGTTGGGACAATACCTCAATCCAAACAATCCTGCAAATCATACTATCCTCCTCACTAGTGAGGAAGAAATCCTTCTGCAAACGCGTAGTCATCAATACCGTGCACCCTCTGAGTCTCCTCCCATTCCCCCAGAAACAATCCCAGCACCAACGGGACCCTCGTTGGTGATTCCTCACCCTAATGTTGAAACACCTCTTCACATCCCTTGCATCCCATTGCACAGGAATGTCCACAACCCCCAGGCTAGGGTGGCTCATAATTATAGTTTTTTCGATGACTTATCATAATCTACGGCTGCCATGTTAGTATTAGAAGTCCTTCAAACTTGTCCCACTCATTGGAAATCATTTCTTTCCACCTTGGGGGTAGTCGACCCCATGGATACTCAACTCATCACATTTGATCTCGACAGTGGAGAACCTCGCCTTCCCGCTCTAATTTCTTTTCAAATCCCAGTAAAAATTTGAAACATTACAGTTCATCGGTGCATCATCGATGAAGGTGAATCCACATGCATTATGTCCAAGTCTGTATGGCAGAAACTTGGTTCCCCCGAACTCATACCATCTTCCATTACCTTAAGAGCTTATGACGGATGACCATCTTCTCCCAAAGGGATCTTCCAAAATGCCCCTGTAGAACTTGGGGGAAAGACCATTCTCATCGACATTGAAGTTATCGATGCCCCACTCTATTATAATATCTTGTTCGGTCGTAGCTAGATGTACGCTATGAAGGCAGTTGCCTCTTCCGTCTTTCGAACAATGATGTTTTCCCATAACGGGAAGATCATTACCATTGACCAAGTTTCACATTACGAGCCTAACCCTTCTGCCAACATCGATAACATTCTCCCTCTCATCCACACAAGTCATGACGCATACCCACTCATCGAAATGGGTCCCAGAATTTTCAAAGACCCATCATTGTTAGGAACTTACCATGGTGCACCACCTCTCCTTCATCTTTCCAATATAGTATGTGTCGTATCGTCCAACGAAACTGACATAGAGGATACCCTTCCTCCTAGGGAGGCTTATATCATATCTGACGTCCCACTAGTCCCAGAGCTCCCCCCCCATGAGCCTCCTGCGAACTCATCGACTCCACCAGTTCACAATTTCACCTTTACCCAAGGCCATATCCCAGTTTGGGAGACAGTTCCCCAAGCCATTACTCAAATCCCCTTCTTCTACCCTCCACCTAGCGTACAATATTGTTGGACAACTAAGAGGGGGGGGGTGAATCAGTTGTTACCGTGCTTAAAAAATTATGCTTCTTTTAAACGTTTTGCTGAGACACTAAATGATGATCACAATAATGCAGGGGAATAAACAATGGCATATTCAGCATCAGTCACACATATGAGAAACACAGAGACAGATATTTCCTGAGGAAACCCATACAGGGTAAAAACCTCTTTTTCTTTATATGATAAGTAATAGTTACATTCTTTACATTATCATACATATGAGCACCAACTCATAATGAGGCTACAACCTTTGTTTTGCAAGCTGCAACTTGCAGAGAGCACCAACTCTCTGTTTTCTCTAGCACCCACTAGAAGGAAGCACCAACTCCCTGGTTTCTCTAGCACCAACTAGAAGGAAGCACCAACTCCCTGGTTTCTCTAGCACCCACTAGAAGGAAGCACCAACTCCCTGAATGT
>ML784218.1:818288-844715 GCA_009831015.1 Picea engelmannii | reverse complement strand
ACCCATACCATCTTCATTGCTGTACTTGCCATCAATGACAAGCATATGCTACTTGTTAAACATTTTCCAACAAAGATTTCCAAGTAGCCACAACACTTACCCTTCCTAATATGGTGTTGGCAATTCCAGTTTGGTATTTACATCCACCAACGATGGTTCCTCAACCATCCCTTCCCCCCCAAATGGAAGGAATCCCAATGACGATTCCCATACTCACTCCAACCATACCCTCTACACCCCCACTCACTAACCTCCCTACCATAGCTGGAGGCAGGCGAAAGAAGAAGGAGCCCACTGCTCCACTTCCCCCACACGTCCAACCTCCTTGTGTTCTATGTGATAAAGATGGACACCCAACCAATAAATTCCCATCTCTACCCGAGTCATGTAACCTCATTCCACTCAATCAAACACCATCACCACCCACCACTGTAGCAATTACTTCTGCTACCTCCCCTAACTCAATTAGCAAAGGGCTGCAAACCAAATTCGCTTGCGCTATATGTTCAGAATATGTCCATTATACACACAATTGCCTAGCACTACCTCACTTCCGACAGACATTAGTCGCAGTACGCCAAAGCTTCCAGCACAAACCCAATCCAGCTACATCATCCCTACCAAACATCACTGACATCCATTATGTCACAACTTCATTCAATGAACGTATGAGATGCCCTTGCTCTCTATGTGAATCCTTAGGTCATTTTACATATCAATGTCCTATGATCATTGAATACAGGCAACGCCCAATGACCCTGGTTCAAACCCTTGCACCCCCTACAGAATCGATGGTTGACCTTACCTCACCACTTGCGATTCTTCATATCATTTATCCTAAACCATAGGCACTCCCTATTCCTCTATGGTTCTTGGATGAATTATCCAAGTATTTACCCCCAAATCCCCCCAATTCTCCCGCTCATTTCCCTACGAAAATTTTACATCCAACTACCACTGGTACTCCGTAGTACCTCGATATTTGGTTTATTTTGAGCGAACCATCACAATCTCATTGCATCGTTCCCCCTGCTTCTTCATCACCTAAGGAAAACCACACGGTGACAGTCACTGATATCACTCTTTACGATCCCTTGTATTCCCGCCAATTCCACTGTGACGAGGACATACTCGAAGAGTTAAACAACCTCGACTACCCATGGGATGTGCTACACCACAGAGTGATCTTCTTTCCATAGTAAGCCTCCACGCCTCCTAACCAACACCCCATATACGCAGTCAAAACCAAGGATTTTATCCCATCAGGGCATATCGACTGGTTCAACAACCCCATTCCTGCCCCTGATGCTTTTGAAGAAGGCAATATGGCCAACATTTCCCCTACCATCAAAATCGATATTTCCATCAAAAATGGAGTCATCGAGTAAATCACCATTGGCTCTGCATGCACTCCTCAAGAAATCACCGCCTATACAACCCTCTTCCAAGAATATTGGGATAATTTTGCCTGGTCATACACAAAGATGCTTTGCCTTGATCCCTCTATTGTCGAACATCGCATCGACACCTGGCTTGACATTACACTAGTTTGTCAAAAACAACGACTGCTACACCCATCCAAATCAATGGACATTAAAGCTGATATTGACAAATTATGCACGGCTGGGTTCATCTACCCCATCGCCTATACCTCATGGGTTTCCAACCCTGTACTCGTTAACAAAAAACAGGGCACTATCCGCGTCTACACGGAATTGTGCGATCTCAATCATGCATGTCCCAAAGACAACTTTCCAATGCCTTTCATCGATCAAATTATCTATGATTGCGCAGGCCACAAGGCTCTATCCTTCATGGATGGCTTCTCTGGTTATAATCAAATCCAAATCCACCCAACCGATCAATAAAAAACCGCATTCACCACCCCTTGGGGTACTTTTGCATATTGTGTCATGCCTTTTTTCATAAAGAATGCTGGTGAAACTTTCCAATGGGATATGACATACATTTTTCACGATCTAGCTCATATCATCCTCGTATACTTGGACAATCTCACAACTCGATCCAAAAAATGCACCCAACATATTGATTATTTATGGATCATCTTCCAACGGTTTCGTTAGTACAACATCCTCTTGAACCCCCTCAAGTGCATGTCCTGTGTCACTGGGGGGTGCCTCCTTGGATTAATCATTTCCCAAAGCAGTATTACTATGGACCCCCTAAAAGTCCAAGCCATCACAGAAATTCCACCCCCTCGGACTTTACGTCAACTCCAGAGCCTGCAAGGAAAAGATAACCTTTTACGGTGATTTGTCCCAGACTATGCCACTTGAGCACATGATTTCCTTTGCTTACTACACCATGAAATCCCATTTCACTGGGATGAACATGCCCAAAAATAATTTGATGATCTTAAAATGGTGTTGTCTAACGCCCCTTTAATTAGTTCACCCAACTATAATCGCGACTATATCCTCTACATATCAACATCAGCTGTCTCAGTAGTAGGATTTCTCGTTCAAATCAGCAATGATGATCGTGAGCATGTAATTTACTACATTAGTAAAAACCTCTCAGGGCCACCCTTGAAGTATAAGCATTAATATAAACTAGCCCTTCCAGTCATCCTCGCAGTCTAGAAACTGTGTCATTACATTATATAGGCCTTTCCGCCAAACTTCCAAACACCATTCCAAGAGCTTCGGGTGTCCATTTTTTTATCCGTCTTCAGCCACGAGATCATCATCCCATCACCTACATCAAGATATTCCCTGGGCCATTTTTTATCCTTAGCCCTTGGGGCACCATTTTTTCATACCCCGTCTAGGTATGCATGCTCATGTTCAAAATTATCAAATAAATTTTTGTATGTTCGATTCTCTTCAGATATTGTTCACGTCGGGTATTTGGATTTCATGTGTGAAGGTACTTAGTCATCATACATCAATGCAACCCCTTCAGGTATATAATCAAAACTGGCATGTAATCATTCCCTCTGAATCTCAATTGCATCTTCAGTCACACCCTCCAAGATCCCCATCTCTGGCTCTGCAGTACTGACACCTCCATTACATTTTAGGTATTGTCACCCGGTAGCACTCTCCCCCACATGAGTTGTCCCATTCATAGCACCCTTTGGCACTTTGACACTCATGTTATTTTTCAACTCTTTAGGGATGGGAGTCCCGATAGTCTTACATCATGTCATGAATCAGCCACATACTCCTTCTCCTCATTTTTCTAGCTTTCCCAATGGACTCCCAGATTATCTCTTCAAGGTTCTATTTTGACTGCACCTCTGTAGTATCATTAACCCTCCATTTCATCCACAATCAGTTTTCCCATAAGCAAATTTCCCTCCATTTCATCTACCTCTGACAGAAACCCACCCATGGGGCCCCCACTCTCCACCAGTTCTCCAAGCAAATTGCGCCCTAACCGGCCCAACCATATTGCATTGGGGCACCCATTTCTATATTTGTACACTCATCCAAAATTATTCTTTATTTATTTGGTAAATTGTCAAAAGCCTTTGTTTCCAGCATTTACATATCTTTTTGTTGTCACCTTTGGTGACCTTCTTCCCTTTTTGGCAAACGCAACCCATGTTTCCCTTGGTTGGGGCACTCCTTATCATCTACCCCTGTTGACATCATCCATATACTTCGAGTATTCCATAGGCCCCTTAACTCTGCTCTCTGATTTTGTCCACTTTGTCCCACCTCTGGCACAACTTATCCCACATCTTGTTGTCCCCCTGGCACTTGACTTAGTTGAATGGTTGCGGCCACTTATACTTCACATATACCCCCAACCAAGGGAAGTCTTGAGTCTTCATACATCTTGACTTCGTCCATGTACCTCCTCCAGTTCCTAACTTCACCTAGTAGATTTCATGAAGCCCTTTGCTTCTTGGATTCACGTCCCCCTTTTGTCGACATCATCACAGTTTCCATAAGGGTGACAATATCTTGACTCTCATTACCTTTCCAATGAGAGGTCTCGGAAGGCACAGTGAGAACCATAATTGCTCCCTGCTATCGTTGACCCCCGTAACATTCGACTTCAACACTTTCTCATATTACGATGGGTCTTAATTTATGACTATTGTAGTTATTTCTTATATTTTTTGAAGACCTCTGAACTTGGTTGGGCTATCAATGCCTATAAAATCCATAATACTTATTACAGGTGTCACTACCTACTGTTCAGAGTATGTTCCTCCACATAATTGTCTTCTTCCTTTATCATGACCACCCCCGAGGGCGCTGCAGTTGTCTACATCAACACACCATTTCAGTTACTATACCGCCATTATTTTTTGAGTTACATGACATGAGCATGGGGCATGCCCACCTCGTTTGTACACAATTTATTTTTACACACCTTATGGAAGGTTGGATTCTACAGGTTCCCTTCTCCCTCCAACGGGTCACTCTTGATACTCTCACTATCGCTCTCTCTTACAACGACACTCTCAGTAAAAGAAACATTGATGGATTTTGGCTATACGTATGCTCCTAACCTCATCCATCATGGGGCATCTATTATCACTGAAATTTCGTCCGCAAATGGTTACAGAAATACAACATCGTCAAATACTTATGAGGTAACCCATGGACCAAAATTACCAAAAACACATTTCCAAAAGGTCCAAAACTATACAACCAGTGATAAAATTAAGGTGTGCTATGACTACACAGGGCACGCACACACATGCATGATCCAGAAATGCACTAAAAGCGCACATGTGCATGATGCGCGATTGTGGTCGCTAAAAGCCACGCACATCTGAGAACGATGCATTTATGAGATTGGTCGGCCTCCCACCCACTTCTGGTTCAGCTTCCAAGTTGATTTGACACCCAAATCTCGACTGAATCCGACTGGGTGGCTGGTCAAAGACCTAAAAATTCCCTAAATAGCCTCTTTTCACACTACAAGTTGGTTGCACAATACCTCAAAGAGGTGCTATAAAACAAGGCCATGGGTGCTCTTCATTTTCAAGGAATTCATTAGCAAAGTTATGCTGTTGTTGTTCTCTTGAGGAATCCTCTATTCTCATCAAGAGTATACTAGCACCATTACATTGGGCAATCCATCTCACCTCTTGAGTGGATTAGCTTGGGATTCTTTCACCATTTCATTCAAAGTTGTAAGAAGAGCTTAGTTGAGGGGGTCCAAGAGCCCTCCCTTGGAGGAAGAAGGGACCCAAAGTCCTCTTTCTTCTTGTTGTTTTATTTCACTAATATAATCCTTGCCATTGGTGACATGAGTCTTATTGTTTTTTTGTTCTTATGTCCTTATTCTCAATAGTTTAGTTGTTCTTTTATTTCTTAGTTTATTTCTTAGTTGTTCTTTTATGTTTCTTTCTCTAACCCTTTTCCTTTACAACTGTCTTTCTTAGCTAACCCAACTAAGTTTGTAAGCACCTATTTTTTGTTCATTTAGGTGGCAAAAGAGGCGCAACACCAATATTTACTCAAATAGCCTAGCGCTTCCCTAGAACGGGGCACAGAGTGTTGCAATGCTCCCCCAAAGGAGGGAAAGGAGCATTGACACTCCCTGATAGTGGGTAGGGGAGCGCTTCCCAAATGTTCCTTAAAAAAACCCAACCCTCCCCCAGAAGGGTGCACAAAGTGTTGAAACGCTCCTCCAAAGAAGGTCAAGGGGCACTGGAACTCCCTGACAGTGGGTAGGGGATCGTTGGCCTTCAAAATTCATTTTTAAGTGGTTTTTTTCATGGAAAAATATTTGTACTCTTCATCAAATGATTTCTTCTTCTTTAACCAGACTCTGAGGGTGTCTTCAAGTGTTCCTTGTGATGTCATTTGAGACACAACATGGGCAAGATGACTATATGATGTCTGTGACACTTGCGACACTTGTGGCCAAAATGAGACACTTGAGACACTTGTAATGACAACAATATGTCATCATTGAAATGAGTAATTTTTATGTGTAACAGACTGCCCCCCAAAGTGCGAAGTTAGAAGACGAAAATTGATGACTAAAGTACTTTGTAGACTTTTTCAAGCAAGGGTATGGATGCAGAGAACTTGGTAGAAGCTGCACACAACCATCAAACAAATATTATGACATGTTCCAAACCCAAGGAAGGCATACCTATTCTTGGGTGATAAAGACTTGCAAGGTATGGAAGCCATAAGATACACTATAGATCCATAATTATATTAACAAAGAGTATAGCCACCAAAGATATAATGTGGATCTATAATTCCATGACATGAACTTATCGTAGCCATGAAAAATACACAGTGGATCTACAAAATGACAAGACATAGTCACAGACCAATACAAAGTGGATCTATGTAATAGTATATGAGTCAATATTCAAGAGAAACTCCATCACAACCTGGGTAAAGTACATATCAGAGTGATTACTGAACCCAGGGTCTTCTTACCAATCCTAATGTAGTACGAATCTTACCATGTGAATAGATGTCGAAGATGGAAGAAACCACTTGATTACCGATCAATGAGGTAAACTGTTAACAAGTGCGAAGGAAATCACCATTGACGTCAATGATTCCCAAGATACCCTAGTACATTCCAGTGAATGTGAATAGATGAGATGAAGTCAAACATTCATGGAATCATCCAATAAGAGGTCAATGATGTAAACCCATTGTTGAAAGTGAGGAGGCCTGCAGGTCCCAATGTACTAATTGGTTTCTATGTCTAGTTCCCAGATAATGTATTGAAGTTGATAGGAACAGAATCGTCACAGGAGGGCCTTGATGTATCCACCATAAATGACACCAAACTGACATAGAGATGTAAATTGGTAGATCAAATGAAAATGGAATGAGACGGGTATTGAAACAGGATATTTGTAATGGTTGACTCTCGAGGCAAATACTTCCCTTGAACACTGAGGCACAACAACAGAAACATGACATGGACCAAAACATGATGATGCAATGGACACTGTGGCTTTTTTTGGGTGACCCAAAGGAGTAAATAAACTCAGAGGATTGGTTCAGTGTAGAGGTTCAATGGATTAAAATGTATGCAAAGACAAAGTGTCGTGTTCAAGGGTGACTATAAGAGTGACTGATGATGTTTTCAAAAATTGCTTGTCTTGTTTCCTTCAAAATTTTCGCCCATCCAGATAAGCGAGTACCTCTTTTTAATTTAATGAGCTTGAGGAGGATAACACATGCTCGATATAACACCTTTGGTAAGTCCCTCTTCCTTTGTTTAATGAACTGGAAGAAGTAAGGGTTCGGTCCCATATGGGCCCTTCAATCTATGACTTTTTTAACGAGTCTAGAGAAGGTAAAATCGATGGTTTTTCATGTTTAGAGAGTCTGAAAAGAACTTAAAGGAGACTCCAGGGTTGTCCTTTTTCGTAATTTTAGTCTCGTGAGGCCAAAAAAGAGATAAACTACCACTTGCAAGATTCCCTTTCAAACCTTTTAACGAGTGTGAAAGGAATCAATATCACTCAGCAATATTTTCATGTTTAGAGAGTCTGAAAATAGCTTAAAGAAGACTCCAGGGGGTTCCTTTTTTGTATAACCTTTATGAGTCTGAAAAAGTGATAAAATTCTACTCAGTTACATTCTCATGTATTTGCGAGAATGAGAAAGAACAAATACTAAGATCGGTATTGGTTTCATTTTTACACAAGATTGAAACAAAATTAAACTATGCTTGTAAATTCCCAACATAATTTCCAAAGGTTGGGATACCCATGGATGGTCGGTACTATGCCTCCATCTTGAAAATATAGTGGAATAACTCTAGAAATATAATCAAATACTGGAGACATGACCCCCAATCTTCAAATCATGCATCAAATTTGAGGTTGTCACCAATTTCTGTACTAGATGGAGAAAAAGGATACAGGTCGATGAAATGAAGGTTCAAAAATGGGACCTAACGAAAGACTTGACTTGGTATGAGAGGTGACTATTTCATTTTTTAACACGCTTGGCAAAGGAAAAGAACTATGCTCAAGGCTCTGGGTTCAATCCCCATATTTCTGTTTCATTTTTAAACAAGCTTGTTACAAAGAGGAAAATTATGCTCGTAGCCTCTGTTTTATTTTTTTAACGAGTTTGTTACAGATAGGAAAACTATGCTCATAGCCTCTGTTTAATTTTTTAACAAGATTTCCATAGAGAAGAGAAACTATGCTCGTGGTTTCTTCTTGATCATGGTTTCCAAGAGGATAATGCTCTGGAAGGAAACCATGTCAAGGGAAAAAACTCGGTCATGGCTTCCAAGAGATCTTCACTGGATGGAAGAACAATACTCTGGAAGGAAAACATGTCGAGGGCCGCGACAGGGGTAAGGATATCAGGCTCCAATATCCCTACCAAAGATATCACCATGTTAACTACCAGATCTAAGTCATCTTCATCGACAGTAGAAGGCATGGGAGATAACGCCACATAATTGACCTGTGGCAGGGGTGATACCGACTGCATATAAGACCCATTTAGGGAGGTCATTGGGTTGGTAATCAAGTTAGGACCAACACATGAAATTTGATCAATAGCCACAATTCTTCTATCGTGAGGGAAATATATCACATGAAAAAAATTGGACACAATAGCTTTCATGGCATAGACATAATCTCGCCCAAGGGGTATGTTAGCGATTATTTTTGTCATTAGGCACAGAAGCACCCAGGTTGCAGATTGCACAAAAAAATCCCAAATGCAGCAACAGAAGGACCAGCGTTCGTAGCAGATAGCTGAGAAAAAAGTGGACGGTCAGGATCTCATAGAGAAGATCGACGAAATCCCATCTGCCATTAGATCTCGGGAAGTTGAGCAGAGTTTAAGTCCTAGAGAGCAGAGGAGGAGTCCCATAGGAGTCATCGGGGTTTAAAATATCGAGAGAATTGAGACCCTTTGAGTCTCGAAACTCCGACGGGGAATCTTAGCCGTTGATCTCAACAGGACATGCATCAGACATCAAGCGAAGAGTCGGGGTTCAGTTCATCGGAGAATCGAGGTTTTCGAAGACATAGGACTCTCGCATGTTGGGATCGCGATCCATGATATCCTGACAGGAGCTTTGAACCGTCCATCAGCGACACACGTGGAAAGAAATCCTGAAGAGTCGGTGTTTGGAGCATCGGAGTTTCCAGAGCAAACAAACTCTTGCATGTAGGAATCGCGATCCACGATTTCCCGATAGGATCAGAGTCGTCCAATAGCAGAGACACGTGGCAGGAGATCCCGTAGAGTCAGGGATTGGGGAATTGAAAGTCCCGTGCACATGACAACGGGAATCGCGATATCCCAATACGCGATTTCCCAACAGGGTTAAGGATCATAATGGAGGACAGGTTTCAGAAAGGTCAACCCTCGCAGGAGTCAATGTCAGATACCATCGGAGATCGGGAGTCAGGGATCTGTGAGGTAAGTGGATCACGACCTCGTAAGTGCCGATTTCCTGACAGGAGCAAGGAAAGCGTGGGGGAATATTCATCGGGTTTCGGGGATTTGTGAGACCCGAACCTGTGATTCCAAGACTCGCGATCGTGCAAAGTATGATTTCCCAATTTGGTGTATGGAGATCACAAGTGTTATCGATGTTTCTTGTAAGGGGGGTTAGAATGCAAGAGATTGGGTTAAAAACCCACTTACCATAAGTATCGGACGTGAAATGTGCCTATGGTAAGTGGCAAGCAAATTTAGACGACAAAGATTCACACACCCGGATCAATGGTACGCATAGGATTCCGGAGCCCCCCCACCTTTCTACCTTTAAGAAGAAGGGGGGGGTCTGGAATCGAGAGCGCACCTCTTCAATGGTCATGATCGAAATGCCTAGATCAATGGCTCCCAAGGAAATTCCGGACCCCCCCCGCTTTTCTATCTTTAAGCGGAGGGAGGGGGGTCCGGAATCGGTCGCACATATTTCCAACGGCCGAGATCAAAGCGCCTGAATCAACGGTGCTCAGGTGATCTCATCCTTCTCAGTCGCTCTATTGTTAATCAGTGTGGGCCCTTTCCTCGTCGTGTCAGCTTGTGGACCATCCTCCCCCCTTGCCATATGTTCTCTTTCTGACCGTAAGATGAGGCTCGCTTCCTTTAAGCCCCTTCCTCAGCCTCTGATGTATGTCCATCTCCCCTCTTCCAGTCCACGTGGTCCTTTCCCCATATCATCATCCGCCCACCACCTGCCATGTGTTCTTCTCCTTTCCACGTCAGTCTCCCATTTAAAGGGGTGTCCATTGTATCTCATCTCCTCCTCCTTCCGCTTATTTCCTTCCGCCATGTGTCTTCCCCTATAACATCTCTCGCGCCTCATCACTCCATGTCTCACCCTCATAGTTTTGGTTCCACCACTCTCGTTATGTGCCCCATCCTTCGCGCTGACCTCCATGCCAATTCATCAGGTCGTTCAGCTAATCCATGTGGCAGCACAAAGGGTTCTCCACGTCGCAGAAGTGTCGAGTTGGTCGGGCCATCCTCAATCCCAATGAAGCAGTTATTAAAGCAATTGGTGGTGGTTGGACATCGCCTCCGTCATAATGGGAAAGTTCGACGATGAATTAAAGGCACGTCGATTCACCCACGGAGCTGTCAGGAGTTCGATTGCGTCCGCTGTAGGTGCACGATCATTCAGAAATTGCAGGTGCAGATTGTCAGAAGCCATGCAGACGCAAATTTTAATGCAACGTCTCGATTTTTTTGCTGTTGTTGTTTTGAGTATATGTAGGCATTTTCGCCATTTTTGTATCTATCGATGGTTGAGCAGAGCTCCCAGTTGTAAAAACTTTTATGAAGAACTGTTTTTTTATTTTTCTGGACTTTTGAGACTTCTTGCCTGATGAATGTCAGTTTTCTTTCGCGTCTTTGTTTATACTGTATTAGAGCAGCTCGGAATTGGAGGATCCAGTCAATTTTTTACTATTATAGGATGATGTATGTTGGGTCACTGTAACAGTTATGTTGCTTTAGACAGTCCCTGTGAACTTCTCAGCACTGAACGACTTGGAATTGGAGGATCCAGTCAAGTCTTCCCCTCAGTTTCCTGAAGCCCTGAACCAAGCGGATCTTGTATTCATAGTTTTTCCTCTATGAGCTACCGAAAGGCCTGTTGCCTGAGATAGTTTGTTCATTCTCCTCCCAAGTCTTCCATCTGTTCATTTTTAAATCAACTCACTAACTGAAGTTGGGTCAAGACCTCCTTTGTTCCTCGTCTATCAGACACAGTTCCTATTCGAAGCCATACCTATTCGAGTCTCTCCCCATTTGATCACCCATATATTAAACTGTGACATAAAAACTGATGGGCGTTGGGCTCTGCTCCTGCAAGAAATCCAGGGGTGACTTCTAGCGCTAACATTTCTGGCGCCGTTGCCAGGGAAGAAGTTGAATATTTTCCCCGGGATTGAACGACAATGATTAATTGATTCTGAAGGTGCATCAGATATCAGAATTATCAGATTGCTGCTGTGCACCTGGCGACTCCATTGTGATGACTCCACTGGGGAGAACCTGCTCTGTTAATTGTGGCTTTTAGAGGCAGACATACGCGGTCTCATCCACAGTTGCCTCTAGCTACGCCCGAAACAAATCCAGAGGCGGTGCTTAGAAAGGGAAAGGCCCCTGAAGAAGTAATGTCCACCACTGAACCAGGTAATTCACTATATCCTCCTGTGGGAACTCCTTTTTCTCCTCCTCAGCCTCTTGACAGACCTGTTTCTGAGGTTTCCCGTTTCCTAAATTTCGAGAGTGTTCCTATTGAGTTTTCCTCTCCTGGTCTGGGACCAGAGGGACAAGACCTTATCACTCCCCTCTCCCCTGAAACTGTGCCTTGGCACAGACTTGAAACCATAGAAGATTTCCCCACTCCTATCTTTACCACTCCTGCACAAAGAAAAACACCTACTGACTTGAGCTCAATAGCCTTCTCCTTAAATCCCCTCTTGTTTCCTACTCCGCTTCGGGACTCATCCCCAGTAGCCCCATCGGGAACTCCTTCTCCTCCCAGCTCTCCTCCACCTAATATTCCTATGGCTGGTGCTAATCCCCCTCTAACTAGAATGGACGCCATAGTTTTTGCCTGATATGCTCCCTTGATCCTACCTCAACCTATGCATCCTCTCCCTGCTGGAGACTACTTGAAGTATATGCCCAAGTTCACTGGGGAAGGAGACATAACTGCCGAAGAGCACCTGGCTGCTTTCTACAGTTATGCAGATAACCTCAACATTGAGAATGAAGATGTTTGGATGAGGGTCTTCGTCCAGATCCTGGATGGCGAGGTGAGGAAATGGTTTAGAGGATTGGCTCCAGGATCTATTGCTGGGATTGAAGCCCTAGATAATGCTTTCCTGAGGAAATGGGGTGATAGGAAAGATTTCATGTATTACATGACAGAGTTCGGGTCTTTAAAGAAGATGGATGGAGAGTCTGTCTCCGACTTCTCCAAAATAATTAATAAGATGTATAACAAAATCCCTGCCGAGATAAAGCCTTCAGAAGCCTCAGCTAAGATTTCATATGCTACTGCATTCGGCCCCAATTTCTACCTTTTGTTGTGAGAAAGAAGAGCCACCTCCTTAGCACAAATGCAAGATGCATCCATAGACGTGGAATCCAATGTGTTAGCAGCTGACAGACTGAGGAACAAGGCCGACGCAGACAGGAGAAAGGGAAGGTCGGAAGCCTCGACTTCTGACCCATCGGTGCCCCACGCTCAAGTGGATGAACTCACCAGGATGGTGAAATCTCTGTCTACAGAGATGGATAGAATGAGAGTGGAAGGGAGGCAAGCATATAAAGGCCCCAAAAACGTCGAGAAGGGAGGAGGTTTTAGAAGGCCCAACAATATTTCTTCCCCGACTGTGAAAAGGGAGAAGGGAAGAGATAGAGAAGACCAGAAGGTTCAGGCCCTTTTCCAAAACAATTTTGTGGCTGAGGGGGAAGAAGGGGAAACAGATGAGCTGGATCCTAAAATCCATTTCTTTGGGGACACTCCTCCTTTTCCTCATCTCACTCAATCAGCATATGAGGAGTCTCTCATGGACAGTCGGCTAAATGAACTGAGCAAGGAAAACCAGACTAGTAGCCGCCAAGGCAGGTATGACCTAAGGTCCCAGAAGAAGGTAGTAGCACCTGATGCCCCTGAGTAGCTCATTAGAACAGAGAAGCCTGCTAACGAAGCAGCATACAATCACAGAGGTAAGAATACCCAACCCCTCTCTCCCATTATCCAGAGTCATGTTCCCAAAATAAGAGAAATCCCAAAGCTCTCATCCCCTTTTAATTTCGAGCATGAAATTCAAAAAATCAGAATCCCTATGCCCCTGACAGAGTTGATTAAACATGATGGGTTCAAGAAATGCTTCTCTGAGCTTTTACAGTCTAAGGTCCCATGCCTTCCCACATAATCCATCAATTTACAAGATGAAAAGCCTGCAGTGATCCTAGGTCCTATGGTAGAAGACAGGAATGACTCATCCCCTCCCTTCTACACTTCCTTGAACATACATGACAAAGTGTTGCACAATTGCTTGATGGATTCGGGGGCTTCTCACAACCTCATGCCCAAAACTGTCATGGAAGAGTTGGGACTAGAAGTCACCCGAGCCTACCATGATCTCTATGGCTTTGACTCCAGGAAAGTTCAATGTCTAGGATTTATCAAAGACCTGGTCGTGGCCTATTTCAACTGCCCATGAAAAGTGTGGTTATGGACATTATAGTGGCCGATGTCCCCCCAAATTTCGATATGTTGTTATCAAGATCTTGGATAAAGAGACTGGGAGGAACCTTGCAGATGGACCTCACATACGCTACTATCCCAGGGTTTGGAGGAGAGCATAGAAGACTATACAGGGAAGCCCAATTGGCCTATATAATCAATGATGAGGCCAACCCTACCAACCATCCCATTTTCTCCTTAGATACTGATCTAGGTTCCAGTGTTCTTCAACTCACCCATTCTCCCAAGCCTCCTCTCAAACTCAGAAAGTAGCCCACTATTTCCCCTAAATTTCCTCCCTCCATCACCCCCATCTGGAAAATGTTCTTTGATGGAGAATCTTCCAGGGAAGGCGCTGGAGCTGGGGTGGTCTTTGTGTCACCTGCCCAGGAAACCATATCTCTGTCATACAAATTAGAATTTGAAGCTACCAATAATGTGGTAGAGTATGAAGCTCTTGTTCTGGGATTAAGAGTTGCGAAGGAAATGGGAATTCAAGAGGTAGCAGTGTTCGGAGATGCAGAGTTGGTGGTCCAACAGATCAGAAACGCCTATCAGGCTAAGCATCCTTGAATCAAAAGCTACAAAAATGAGGTATGGGACCTAGTTGACAGTTTCTTCTTGGCATTTAACATTTCTTTCATCCCAAGAGAGGAGAACATGATGGCATATTCCTTGGCTACATCAGCAAGTAGTTTCAAAGTGCCCTTGCCGCCTAAATGCAGATATGATGTAGAAGTGAAATACAGGCCCTCCATACCTGACAATGTCAAATATTGGAAGGTATTCGAGGATGATCTTGAGATCAAGAAGTTCTTGGAGACTATCGAATAATTTTCAGAGATGCACATCGACCAAGATGCCGTCTCAGAGGAAGAGCTCGATGGGGGTAATTTTCTGAATAAGATTGCAAAGCGTGACATTGTATAGCTTCCCAACAACCATATTCCCAGAGGACTGGTTCCTTTGGAAAGACTTTTTGATAGAAATGATGTATCGTTAAAGGGAGAAGTCTCGAAGGAGGACGCTGGTACTATTCAGTGCAACATTGGGACTGAGGGTGAGCCCAAGTATGTCAAATTGTCAAGAAGTCTGACAAGGGACCAGAGGTCTGAATACATTTCACTTTTGAGAGAATTTGCGGATGTTTTCACCTGGACATACAAAGACCTCAAAACATATGACATTTCTGTCATCGAGCATAAAATCCCATTAAAATAAGATGAAAATCCGTTTAGGCAGAAGCTGAGACAGATCAATCCTATGTTGGTGCCTATCATGGAGAGGGAAGTGAAGAAGCTGCTTCAATCTCAGATCATTGTACCGCTGAGATATTCAAAGTGGGTGGCCAACTTGGTGCCAGTAAGGAAAAAGAATGGAGAGATCCGACTCTGTGTGGACTTCAAAAACCTGAACAGGAGCTTGCGAAAAGATAACTACCCCTTGCCAAAGATGGAACATATACTGCAGAGGGTAACAGGAGCTTCCAGGATGTCCATGATAGATGGATTCTCTGGCTACAATCAAGTCTCCGTTCTACCTAAGGATAGGGAAAAGACAGAGTTCACCACTCCATGGGGTACATTCATGTATGCTAAGATGTCGTTTGGATTAATGAATGCAGGGGAAACATTCCAGTGTGCCATGGATATATCTTTCATCAGGGAAAAGGATAAATTTGTGGTCGTTTATCTGGATGACATCACAGTGTTTTCAAAATATGATAAGGAACATCGTCACCATCTCAGGAAGGTTTTCTTGAAATGCAGAAAGTTTGGCATTTCATTAAACCCCAAGAAATATCTGTTCGCCATGCAGGAGGGAAAGTTACTAGGCCACATATTATCAGCAGAAGGAGTCATAATTAACCCTAGCAGAGTTGAGGCGATACAAGCCTTATCAATCCCGAGGTCCAAGAAGGAGGTCCAATCATTCCTCAGAAAAATTAATTTTCTGAGGAGGTTTGTGCCTAACTTTGCTGAGGAGGTAAAGCTTATAACAACCATGTTTAAAAAGGAGAATGAAGTAAGGTGGACCCCTCAATCACGACATTCCTCTGAACAAATCAAGAAGGCCCTGACTGAAGCTCCTATGCTTATCATTCCCGACTACTCAAAGGATTTCCTTATTTTCTCCTTTGCCTCACCTGACACAGTCGCTGCTATTTTATTACAGACAAATGACATTGGGCTAGAGCAGCCTATTGCTTATTTTAGCCGAGCATTGAGGGATGCCAAAGTCAGGTATGACACTATGGAGAAGCAGGCTTATGCTCTAGTAAAATCTCTCAAATATTTTAGAACCTACATCCTTCAGTCAAAGATCATTGCCTATGTCCCCTCGGCTGCTATTAAAGACATTCTTATTCAGCCTGACATAGACGGGAGAAGGAGTAAATGGATAGACAAAATCCTGGAATTCGACCTGGAAATAAGGCCCACCAAATTGATCAAAGGTTAAGGTTTAGCCAAACTGTTGGCTGAAGCAAACTACCAAGCTATGGGGATAAGTTTCATAAATGAATGCTCAGGGATTCCACAAAGTCGGTTGTCTAAAATGAACCCTCGAGGAGAGCCCCCATTAGCTCAATGTCCCTAGTATAAGGATGTCATATACTTTCTGCAAGAGTTGCGGCCCCCAGACGGCCTGGAAAGGAACAAAGCAAGAGATTTAAAGCTCAAGGCAGTCAAATATTTCCTGATCGATCAAATGTTATATTGGAAAGACCCCCTGGGGGTGCTTTTAAAATGCATGAGTCCACAAGAGGCCAAAATGATCGTGGCTGAATTTCATAGCGGCCTGTGTGGAGGGCATCATTTCTGGAAAGCCACAGCCCACAAAATCCTCAGGGCTGGATACTACTGGCCTACTGTGTTCACTGATGTCTGAAAAAGGGTCAGAGCTTGTATCAAATGTCAAAAATTTGCAGGAAAGCAATAGCTCAGGTCTCTGTCATTAAATCCGGTGGTGGTTTCAGGGCCTTTCCAGCAGTGGGGCCTAGATTTCATTGGAGAAATTCACCCTGCCTCCGGTGGGCAGCACAGGTGGATCCTGACTGCTACAGATTTATTTACCAAGTGGATTGAAGCTATCCCCACCAGGAGTGCCTCCCACAAGGTAATCATTGGATTCTTGGAGGACCTCATCACAAGGTTTGGCTACCCGAATAAGATTGTCACTGATAATGCAGCCGCTTTCAGGTCTGAAACACTAGACAAGTTCTGTGAACGGTTCGGGATCAAATTGATTCACTCCACCCCATATTATCCACAGGGCAACGGTCTAGCGGAATCCTCCAACAAAATCCTGATAAGGATCATCAAAAGGTTGTTGGAAGACAACAAAAGGGCTTGAAATTCAAAGATGAAATTCGCCCTATGGGCTGATCGGGTGACTACAAATAGATCTATAGGTCTCTCCCCTTTCCAGTTAGTCTATGGAGCCGAAGACGTCTTCCCTTCTCAGCTGGCCATTCCCATAGCGAAATTCTTCCAGGATTATCAAGAAGAGCCCAGTGACATGATTAGAAGGATTCATCAGCTAGTGGAGGTCCAACGGGCTAGGGAGCAGACAGTGGACAGGATTCAGGACCATCAACGAAAGATCAAGCAGGCTTTTGACAGGAAGATCAGGAAGAAAGGATTCGAGATCGGGGATCTGGTACTTAAGTCGGATGCCCCCAGGCAGGATAAAGGAAAACATGGAAAATTTGACGCCCTCTGGACCGGCCCCTTCAAAATATCTGAGGTTTTCTCAAACAATACATACAAGTTGCAAGGTATGGAGGGCGAGGAATATTTCAACAACCCAGTGAATGGGCATTTTCTGAAGAAATGTTTTATTTGAGCCTCAGATGGCTCCCTTGTTTATAAATATTATCCTTTAAGTTATTTGTTTAGTTTATTTTTGCGTATTTTCGGTCTAATAAGTGACTCTATAGCCCAATAGCAAGGCACTGAAGCTGCGGAAGGAGTTCTTAGAGCATCACAGGGATGAATCTATCCCCCATGGAGCCTAATGTTAGTGATTATTTTTGTCATTAGGCGCAGAAGCACCCAGGTTGCAGATTGCACACAAAATGCCCAAATGCAGCAGCAGAAGGACCAGCGTTCGTAGAAGATAGATGAGAAGGAAGTGGACGGTTAGGATCTCACAGAGAAGATCGACGAAATCTCGTCTGCCATTAGATCTCGGTAAGTTGCACAGAGTTTAAGTCCTAGCGAGCAGAGGAGGAGTCCCGGAGGAGTCATCGGGATATTAGAGTCATCGGGGTTTAAAAGATCGAGAGAACTGAGACCCTTTGAGTCTCGAAACTCCGACGGGGAATCTCAGCCGTTGATCTCAACAGGACACGCGTCAGACATCCAACGAAGAGTCAGGGTTCAGTTCATCGGAGAATCGGGGTTTTCGAAGACATAGATCTCTCGCATGTTGGAATCGTGATCCGCGATATCCCAACAGGAACTTTGAACCGTCCATCAGTGAGACACGTGGCAAGAAATCCTGAAGAGTCGGCGTTTGGAGCATCGAAGTTTCCAGAGGAAAGAAACTCTTCCATGTAGGAATCGTGATCCACGATTTCCCGATAGGATCAGAGCCGTCCAACAGCAGAGACACGTGGCAGGAGATCCCGTAGAGTCGGGGATCGGGGAATTGAAAGTCTCGTGCACATGACAATGGGAATCGAGATATCCCGATACGCGATTTCCCGACACGGTTAAGGATCATAGTGGAGGACAGGTGTCGGAAGGGTCAACCCTCGCATGAGTCAACGTCAGATACCATCGAAGATCGGGAGTCGGGGATCCGTGAGGTAAGTGTATCATGACCTCGTAAGTGTCAATTTCCCGACAGGGAATTTCCTGACAGGAGCAAGGAAAGCATGGGGGAATATTCATTAGGTTTTGGGGATTTGTGAGACCCAGACCTGTGATTCCAAGACTCGCGATCGTGCGAAGTCCAATTTCTCGATTTGGTGTAGGGAGATCACAAGTGTTAGCGATGTTTCTTGTAAGGGGGGTTAGAATGCAAGAGAGTGGGTTAAAACCCCACTTACCATAAGTATCGGACGCGAAATGTGCCTGTGCTAAGTGGAAAGCAAATTTAGACGGCAGAGATTCGCGCGCCCGAATCAACGGCTCGCATAGGATTCCGGAGCCCCCCGCCTTTCTACCTTTAAGCGGAAGGGGGGGGTCCAGAATCGAGGGTGCACCTCTTCAACAGTCATGATCAAAACGCCCGGATCAACGACTCCCAAGGCAATTCTGTCCCCCCTCGCTTTTCTATCTTTAAGCGGAGGGGGGGGGTTCAGAATGGGTTGCACATATTTCCAATGGCCAAGATCAAAGTGCCTGGATCAATGGCGCTCAGGTGATCTCATCCCTCTCAGTCGCTCTATTGTTAATCAGTGTGGACTCTTTCCCCGTCGTGTCAGCTTGTGGACCATCCTCCCCCCCTTGCCATCTGTTCTCTTTCTGACCGTAAGATGAGGCTCGCTTCCTTTAAGCCCCTTCCTCAGCCTCTGACATCTGTCCATCTCCCCTCTTCCGGTCCACGTGGTCCTTTCCCCATCTCATCATCTACCCACCACCTGCCATCTGTTCTACTCCTTTCCACGTTAGTCTCCCATTTAAAGGGGTGTCCATTGTATCTCATCTCCTCCTCCTTCAACTTATTTCATTCTGCCATGTGTCTTCCTCTGTAACCTCTCCCATGCCTCGTCACTCCATGTCTCACCCTCATAGTTTCGGTGCCACCACTCTCATTATGTGCCCCATCCTTCGCGCTGGCCTCCATGCCAATTCATCAGGCCGTTCAGCTAATCCAGGTGGCAGCGCGAAGGGTTATCCACGTCGCAGAAGTGTCAAGTTGGTCGGGCCATCCTCAATCCCAATGAAGAAGTTATTAAAGAAGTTGGTGGTGGTTGGACATCACCTCCGCCATAATGGGAAAGTTCGGCGATGAATTAAAGGCATGTTGATTCGCCCACGGAGCTGTCAGGAGTTCTCTTGCGTCCGCCGTAGGTGCACGATCATTCAGAAATTGCAGGTGCAAATTGTCAGAAGCCATGCAGACGCAAATTTTAATGCAACATCTCGATTTTGTTGTTGTTGTTGTTTTGAGTATATGTAGGCGTTTTCTCCATTTTTGTATCTATCGATGGTTGAGCAGAGCTCCCAGTTGTAAAAACTTTTATGAAGAACCGTTTTCTGATTTTTCTGGACTTTTGAGACTTCTTGCCTGATGAATGTTAGTTTTCTTTCGCGTCTTTTTTTATACTGTATTAGAGCAGCTCAAAATTGGAGGATCCAGTCGAGTTTTGACTGTTATAGGATGATGTATGTTGGGTCACTGTAACGTTTATGTTGCTTTAGACAGTCCCTGCGAACTTCTTAGCACTGAACGACTTGGAATTGGAGGATCCAGTCAAGTCTTCCCCTCAGTTTCTTGAAGCCCTAAACCAAGTGGATCTTGTATTCAGATTTTTGCCTCTACAAGCTACCGAAAGGCCTGTTGCCTGAGATAGTTTGTTCATTCTCCTCCCAAGTCTTCCATCTATTCATTTTTAAATCAACTCACTGACTTAAGTTGGGTCAAGACCTCATTTGTTCCTCGTCTATCAGACACAATTCCTATTCGAAGCCATACATGTTCGAGTCTCTCCCCATTTGATCACCCATCTATTAAACCGTGACATAAAAACTGATGGGCGTTGGGCTCTACTCCTGCAAGCAATCCAGGGGTGACTTCCAGCACTAACAGGGTAAATCGAAATCCAAGGGGTCTTGGACTACCATAACATCAATAAAGATAGTTTTCCCTCCCAAAGTTACGGGAAACTAGGGAAGGATCCCTAAAGGGTGATTGTTTCTTCTGTTAAAAGTGAACAGAGTCTGGGTAACTGGCACAAGCCGAGGATAACCCAAAGCTTTCAAAGAAATAGAGGAAAAAATAATAATGAATGAACCTTCATCTATCAATGCATGAGGAATGTCACGACCACAAACCTGTACTATAATATTTAAAGGGATGTGAGAGGGAATACGAGGTCTAGTTAACACACCCCAATCAAAGAGGAAGGCCTCATTACTTGGAGAGGGTTTCGCGGGAGAAGGAGGAATGCCCCTCAGCATGGTATATTCTGTATCAATGAGAAAAACGTAGGAAGAATTGGGTTTAATTTCTAGCGGGAGAGTAGGATTGACTGATGATGGGATCATATTGACTACTTGGGTTTTATCCTCTAAGGGGAGAATGGGGTCGATGGATTGAAATAGATCGACCACTTGGGTTTCAGTCTCTAACGGGAGAGTGGGATCGATCGAAGATGGGATCGGATCAACCACTTTGTCAATTGGTTCAACTAAGGACCTGACCAGATTCATGACATGATCAACCGAACTGACCGATGAAGGGACTAGAGTAACCACTTTGGCACTCGTCAGAGGAGGAGTTGGATTGACCACATTCACACTCTTCAGATGAAGGGTGGGACTGACCAATGATGGGACTGGATCAATCACTTGGGCTTCACTTTTCAGATGAAAAGTGGGGTTGATTGATGATGGAACTGTATCAACTAATTTGGTTAGTGGTTCAACTGAGGATGAAACTAGACTAACCACCTGATCAACCAGACCGACCGGGGATGGAACCAGATTGACGAGTCCATTGACTAAGGATGGGTTGGGGGAAATCTTACGATAACTAGTTGGAAGTTAAAGCTTTCCCAAAATAGAAGAAGCCTCGTCCATACGAGGGCAAAGGTGAGAATAATGATCACCTTTGCATAACATGCAAGGAAAATTGATAGTTGTCTTCTTCTTACCAACCTTAGCATCACTAGTTGATGGGGCACCACCAACATGTCTAGCAGGGGCCAATGACGTGGAGGAACACATTTCTAAGACCTTGGGAAGACCAAGGCAATCCCTCATAAAGTGGTCACCCTTACAAAGACTGTAAGGGAATTTGTGTTTCAGATTCTTCGTTTTAATCTTGTTGACCTCATCAACACTCCCAGTACGATTAATAGTAGATGGTTGCTTGGATCCAACATATGATATGGTTGGAGGCTTGGTCCTTTTCAGGTTCTTCTTCTTCTTCTCTTTATGTTTCTTCTTCTTCTTATGAACTTAGCTACTTGTTGTAGATCTTTCACTAGGCGAAGAAGGATAAAGGGAAGGAGACTTAATGGGTGAAGAAGGAGAAAAGTCGACATGAGGGTGATGTGTGGGTGATGTACTTACATCTGAATCATTAGGTGCAGTTGAAGGACTGGGAAGATTCAATATCACCAGAGTGGGGAACAACCAAACTGGTAATCCGATAGTGAGTCCCGGAAGACGCAGTGTGGCAATGTATGGAGGACCAATGTTTCCAAAAGAAGGAAAGGTGAAAGGTTCCCCGGGACAAGGGATTCCTCCATTGTTACTCCCAGGAGTTGATGCCATTAACACATACTAGACCTAAGGTCCACTAAGTAAAACAAATAGAACACGCAATAAATCTAAGAAGAAAACAATCAAACAAAACTTCCCACAATGAAACCACTAGTTGGTGATGAAATATAACGTCACGAGATCAATATAGGAAGGAGCGGGGATAGAGTGGGTGGATCAGTTATGTTGGTGACCTGCTTAAGGGACTTACACCTTGGTGCAAGCTTCCACGCAGTAATTGTGGATTTACCGTCCAAGGAGCCCGAGTGAGTTTGAACAACGTCTGTTCCAGGTACAGTGAGACTTCCCTTCACCGTCACCTTGTGTAAGACCCTGAAGATTATGGCTACTAAGGTCACCAACTCGTAGTCATCCCCTGGGTGGGTACAGTAGATAGTCCAGTCCAAACGTATGGGTAGGAGAACAAGTCTAAAATACTTCAAGATAACTGAGGACAAGTGGGCCGGTAGAACTCCAGAGGACCCCGAATGGATTCGGAGTTCACAAAGAACTGAGACCAAATGAAGACAGTTGAACCTCAATAAGAACCCCCAATATATGATCTAACTACTACAAATGGTTAAACCACAGATGGATAATCTCTGTAACTCTCTCGAACGTGACCTCATGCGTAACCCCTATGTGAGAGGGGGATCCCAGTAACCTTATATGAAAATTGTATTTTCTCTCCCTATCGCAAGATGCTAAGTTTGTTTGACAACTTTGTAAAGTTATCCTTTCAACCTATTCCAAAGGCCTAGACCTTAAGCTAATGTAGGTTTGCTAATAGAAAATGTAAAAATGTCTGATAAATTTTACTTTAGCACTTGATTTTAAGGATGTTTTTTACTCAAGAGGAACATGGAGTGGAGTAGATGATGTTTTGACCAATTCTAAACAATGAAAATAAATGAGAATGCAAATATTTCACTTCGATGAAAGCTATATTACGAGAAGGAGAAAACTTTTATCGTTCCCAAATGCACAATGTCTCAAAATGCCAAAAACCATGGAATTTCGCTACTTCAAATGAAAACTAGTTTCACTACCCAAAAGAAAGAATGCATCTATATTATTTGTTTGATTCTAATGTATAAATAAATTAAATACAAATCCTTCAATGCTCCACAACTTTCAATTAGAAGAAAGAGTCCATATGCAGATGCAAAAGACACGAAGTGACAAAGGTTTCAAACAAATCATGCACTCAAAGAAATGAGAAGTGAAAGAAAACAAGTAGAAACCTGTTCTAACAAGAACTCAATCAAGGATTCAACAACTGGTAAACATTCAAGGAGTACAAGAAGATGTAGAGAAGAATCCAAGAAAAGACAGAGAATTGTCCTAACAAAACAAGCAGCTAGAAAGGGAAATTTCACATTTCGGAAAAAATTTCAAGATCCAATCAAGACAATAAGGGGTGATAAGCACCAAAAATCAGCCTAAATAACTTCACAAACCATTCACAAAGTCTAGGTAAATACTTCCACAAAACAAGATGAGAAAATCTGAGTAGAAATGGGCAAAACTCCTCCAAAAAAAGAGACCAAGATTCCTTGTCTCAAGGGTACAAAGTGATACAATTCTCCCTAAATCATAGTAGGGGAGTGCTAGAACTCTGATATGTCCTACAGGGGGAGTTGAGCCACCCAGAAATTCAAAAAACAGTCAAACAAATGAAGAAAAAACTCACCCAGAATGCATAAAAATTGGTGAAATTGCTAGTGAAGGTAGGAGAAGGTTAATGGATGATGATCAAATAGTAAAAGTGATATGAAAGGTGGAAAAATATAAGTAAATACAAGAGGAATTGTTTGGTAAAAAATACCTCAAATATTAAATGGGACAGTGGATAGATCTTTGAACTTCCCCAATTGAGTCGCTAATTTCTGTTGTAGGAAAATCCCCCTGTGGACAGGTGAATTTCCTCTTGGTACCTGTTATCACTCCAAGAAACCCTTTGTGGTTGTAGACCAAAGGTTCTTGGTAACTTATAAATAATGGTTTTTATGTGTTTGGGACAATGGGGTCTTTAATGATTTAATGAAATAAACACTCATCACACATCTAAAGAAGCAGTGCTTTCAAGAAACAATAATCAGATCAAATAATTTGAAAGGGGGACGAAGAACACTATTCTTGATTGCCGAATACAAATGAATGCAGGGATGAATACAAGATAGAAAGGAATCCTTTAACTTCAAGCTTATGAGATCGATAAAGAGATAACAGTCTTTATGAACTAAAATAAATTGAAACAAAGTACATGAAATGAAAGATGAACAATTCTGATATTGTAAACGAAAGGAAACTGAACTTTATTTCTGCAAAGAGAGTCTATACAGTGGCATAAAATATCTCCCATTTTGAACCCTTATCATATATAAAAAATAGGCCTTTATAGGCTCTTACAATCTGTTTTACAGATCCTAAAAACATGGATCTGTATTTAATAAAAGCAATTCAAATCTAACTAAATAACTTGAAGATAAAGACTTAACAACTAAACTTAACAACTCAAATTGTCTTCAATGTCAAAAATTCACCACCTGCATCCTTCAGCTCCTGGAATCTTTGATGTGATGCAATGTGGAAAAACACCTGTCTGGACCGTTGGATTTCTCCAACGTTCATGGTCGATTTTTGAGGAAGTTGTTTTGCATGTGTTCCCAAAATTCTCTCGAACCTCTGATGCTGAGTCCTTTGCATGCGATCTGATAGTCCCTTGATACATTGGAACATCTTTATAATCTTCAAAAATTGACCTGTTCAGTCCTTGGTTTCAAAAAATGCCTTTCCATCTTTCAACAACTAACTCGTTTAATATTTCGTTGGTTAGCTGGTGAAAGCGTTTCCTTTCACTAGCTAACGGGTCATAAAATATCGCTTTGCGCTGTTGAAAGCTCTGACTGCGCCCAAAACGAGTTTTCACTTTCAAAATTTTGATTCCATCAAAACTCAGTGTGTCTCAGATTTCTCACCTTGCATATTAACAATGACTTGAGCAAGTACCTTCAAATCTGGATGGGATTTTTGCCTTTGTTTTTGTTTCAATCTTCTTATCTGCCTTTTAAGTCGTTTGGCAAGCCACCATAGGCTATTGTAATATTTGGTGAGTTTTTGCTTTCTTTTCTTCTCTTTAACACTTTCCCGAGCCAATCTCTCAAACACAACGTTGGTTTTGGTGAAGTTATCAAACAACTTATTATACCTTTCTTTGATCACCCGTTCCAAAACTTCTTGCTGAGCAATTACCTCTTTCAGATGTTTGATTTTCTGAGATTTCTTTGACTTGGAGATTTTTGATGTTTCTCCTTCCTCTGTATGAGTGAAGGTCTCATAGTTTTGTGCAAACTCATTTGATGGCTCAGGACTCTTGGTGACAGGGCATTGATCTTGTTACTCTGATTCTGAATCTGTATAGGGCAAGTTTAATATATTGGTTCTCTTCTCTGTAAGCTGCTCTGTGGGATGTTCTACAGTGGTTTCAAATCTTAACCTTTTCTTTGACCTGCAGGACTTCACTCCAGAGATTCTATCTTCTGGAGGTCCTGGCAAAGTCCTCCTCTTCCTTGAACTACTTTGAGGAGTCCACTGTTTCTTTGATCCTTTCCCCTATTCATTTACAGGCTGAGTCTGTGTTTCAAAACCCTCCCAGAATAGAAAATGTTTCCATCTCCTTCCCTGTTGTTTTAATTCCTCCAAAATGATCAATTTAATGAGGCTGAAGTGGCGCAGAGTATTTTTCATGCTTAGGGGTTGAGCCTTGATTTTCTTGCAGACCTTAGTTAAACTCTTATGTAAGAAAAAAGGCAAATTGAGAAGAGTCTTGCCTGTAAAATGGTCCAGGAGCTTAAAATGATACATCATGAGTTGTTCACACCTGCCCTCTGAGGTAATTGTTATCCACATTTTTGGTTATCAAGATGATATTATGATTATGTCATGATAATGGAAGATCAAACTCTTCATTAAGAACATTTTCTTGAAGAAGGTTACACTTGTCATTTTCTCAAAATCACATTTTTGGAAATAGTCCACAGGCTGCATATATACTCTCCTGCGAAAATCCTTTATTCCCGCAGGCTGCATTCAGCTTCATTGCGGACTTTCCGCACTATGTCAATGGTTAGGGTGCGGACATGTTTCTAACGGAAGAAAATGAATAAGTTCTCGATCCCTCTAGAAGGAATCTTCTAGAAGGGTGAGTTGGAGTTCGAATGGTTGGCAAAATACTGACTTTCCAGATATCTTGGGATCATTCCCTATCCAAGTAACTAATCAATCTTCTCCTATATATTGAGGAGATTACTTATGGAAA
>ML784218.1:785968-808845 GCA_009831015.1 Picea engelmannii | reverse complement strand
ACAAGAGCATCGGAGCAGAGCAAGGAACAACAAAGATTAAAGGAGAGCGTTCATAAGGTATGTCCACCATCCATTTCTCTTAGTTCATTCAATATCTAGATCTAGGGAAAGAGTAGTATTCTATCACGGTTTGTTCCAGATCCAGGTGGATCTGGGGAGATTGGTCTGTGTCCGTACTCACGAATTTATCCATAAACAGTAATGTAGAGTTGGATCCCCTTAAACAAATCCTGCCACTCCTCTTCAAGATAGGAAACTGGCATGCCCTTCTTCCATGTGTTGTGCTTGAACTCTTCCTTTAAATAAGCCCTAAAATTCAAGTTTTTGGTGGCAGTGGTTTTGAGCCAACTCTGGCCCATCCTTGGTAGGATGGTCGTTGCAGTGATGGCAGCTTCGTCTACTAAGATCTCCAAGGACCCAAAACGATCCTTTTTCCCATTGAAAGTTTTGGCAAAAGCTTATGCTATCGACTGGTGGCAACCATTTTGCAACCTCTCAATGAATTCAACACACCCTGCATTTGAAAAATGTTTCTGGACTTCGGGATGTGTCTGTAAAAAGGATAGGCTGTCCAGCTCTTTTCTGAGTAGAGAACCACTGGGTCTCCTCACCATTCTGTAGCTTGAAAACCCCAACAATCTGGTATATCAACCCCTGCAACTACTGTTCGAGCCGAGGTTTTGCGTTGTTGAAAGCACTCGGGAGTCGGCTCTGTTTTCTAACATTTGAAACTTTAACAAACCTTCATGAGAAATGTGTGATATGGAAGCAATGATCTGATTTGATGTTGTCAGCCCAGTAGTACAACCTATGTACCTGAGTTGCTGGATTCAAAATTACCATTTCCGGTGCCATGAGTGTGCAACATGCGTCACTGAACCAGATCCACATTGTAATCCTATTTTGACGTGCAAAACTGAGTTTCCATCATTACCCACTTTCATCAATGCATGATTTGGATTTTCATGACGTGGGATGATCGTATCATCATTAGCTTTTAGAAACGTGGATAACACGCACGTGATTCCTCCTTTCTCCAGCCAACGGCCCATGGAAAATGCCCCTTATCTGTTGATACTTACCTCTTTCACCAGCGCATGATCATGTGGAAAACTCCCTTTAGATGTTGAAAGTCTTCACTTTCATCAGTGCACGATCCCATAAGAACTGCTCCGTAGCTGTGGAAAGTCTTCACTTTCATCAGCGCACCACTCGCGACAATGCTTCTTTGGATATTTTGAAATTCAACACTTTCACCAGCGCACAGACCTATGAGAGACGCTCCTTAGATGTTGAAATTCACCACTTTCAACAACTAACATTCATCTTTTGGACCCACGTTAGTTGTTGAAAGAAAATTATGAAAATTTTGAAAAGAAGACTTTTGTGGGTCATCTTATTCCTAAAACAAAATCAAAACCTAAACCTTGCAGCTTAGAAAAACTCAAAAATGATTTGAGAAGTATACCAATAGCCATGCTATCCACCACAAAATGTGACCAAAGGGATGGGTTCATTTTGGGAGCTAACATTTGGCTCCAACTAGGATGGGCATATCCCTGTGAGGTGACCAAGAACCTAGCTAGACTCGGTAGCCTTATTACAATTTGAAACAGAAAATTGAAAAATAGTTTGCTAGTACCATTGGGCATGGAGTTATTTGAATGACAGAAATAAAGAAAACAGAACTGAAAAAGAAATATGTACAAGTAGAACAGGGCTTCAAAGGAAGCCTTATGAGAAATAGATCTTCAGGAAGTGCCCGTTGAAAGGGCCACCTACTACTGCCTCGCCTGAAAGAGTTTGGAGAAAAAAGGTATTGTTCTGCTGCACCACTGTTATGACAAAAGGACCTGCCCAGAGAGCCTCAAATTTTTCATGTTTCCCCTTCTCCTGCCTTGTTGCATCCCACTTTAAGACTAAATCCCTTGTTTTGAAGACATCTAATTTGACTTTCTTGTCAAAAGCTTCTTTGATTCTTTCTTGATGCTATTCTGTTTTTTCCAAGAGATGCTCTCTATCTTGCTGTAGTTCTACCAAGTTATGAATTCTCCTGGTCAAATCACTTGGTTCAGAATCAGTTTCTTGTAAGAACTTTGCAACCGACAATGCAAGTTGAACAGGAAATATGGCTTCAGTACCACATACCAACTTGAAAGGAGATGTACCAATTGATTTCTTACATGTAACCCTATCAGCCCACAAGGAAAACTTTAGTTTGGAATCCCAACCTCTGGAATTTTGTTCCAGTAGCTTCTTTATGATTCTGACTAAAATCTTGTTGGATGACTCAGCTAATCCATTCCCTTGTGGATAGTAAGCTGTGGAATGTACCAACTAAATTCCCATCTCTTCACACAATTTCACCAAGTGTTTATCTTTGAATGCAACAGCATTATCAGTGACCAATCTCTTGGGACAACCAAATTTGGCAAATATGTTTTCTTGCAGAAAATTTATGATGACAGTATGATTGGCGTTCCTGGTGGGAATAGCCTCAATCCACTTTGTAAAGTAATCGGTGGAAACTAGGATCCACCAGTGCTGACCACTAGAAGGTGGATGAATTTCACCTATGAAGTCCAGGCCCCACTGCTGGAAAGGCCCTGTGACCACTATAGGTTTGAGGGGAAGAGACTTCAGTTGTTGTTTACCTTTGAATCTCTGACATTTGTCACATGTTTTCACACACTCATACACATCTGAAAATAAGGATGGCCAATAGTAACTGGATCTTAAGATTTTGTGTGCAGTGGTTTTCCAATAGTGATGTCCCCCACATTCACTATTATGAAACTCAATCATGACCTTAGCTGCCTCTTCTTGGTTTACACATCTCAACAATAAACCTATGGGATTTTTCCAGAACAACAAGTTGTCATTGATGCAGAAATTTATAGCTTTGAGCTTCAAAGCCCTTCTTTGAGTCTTTGTCAAATCTGATGGGACTGATAAAGTTTGTAGAAACTGAATAATATGACTGTACCATTTGCAATCATCTAAGTGAGCCGAGACCTGCATTTCCTCACCCTCTTTGTTCTCTGAAGACTGAACATTTTCTGCATTGATACTCATCAGATTTATGTCAAGCAACCTGCAATTATCCTCTGCCAAAAGTTTGGCAAGGCCCTGACCTTTCACAAGTTTTGATGGTTTGATTTCGACATCGAATTCAATCAATCTTTCTATCCACTTACTCCTTTTTCCATCAATGTCGGGCTGGACAAGAACAACTTTAACTGAACTAGAGGGAACAAAAGCTATTACCTTTGCCTGAAGAATGTAGACCTTGAAAGCTTTCAATGACTTGACAAGTGCATATGCTTGTTTCTCCAACAATTCATACTTTACCTCTGCATCTCTCAATACCTTACTGAAGAAGGCAACCGGCTGCTCCTGATCATTAGCATTTTTCTGCAAGAGTACTGCTGCGATTGTATCACTTGAAGCAAATGAAAAAATGTAAAATACCTTGGAGAAATCGGGGTTGATCAAAACAGGGGCTGTTGTGATGGCTTCCTTAATGGCATTGAATGAATTTCTGGTTGCTTCAGTCCATTTGACCTCAGAGTCCTTTCTCAACATAGCAGTGATATGCTTCATGAGTTCAACAAAATTTACTATAAACCTTCTGACAAAGTTAATAGTTCCAAGGAAAGACTGAATGTCTTTCTTTGATCTAGGAAGAGACATATTTTTAATTTCTTCTACCCTCTTTGGGTCAATATTAACCCCATCAGCTAAAACAATATGCCCAAGTAATTTCCCCTCCTTAAGTGCAAAATTTGATTTTTTTGGATTAAGAGAGATGCCATACCTTCGACATTTCAGAAATGTCCTTCTTAAGTGCTGCAAATGAATTTCGTGGCTGCTTGAGAAAATAGTGATATCATCAAGATAAATCAGGACAAATTTATCTTTCTCTCCAACGAAAGCAATGTCCATTGCCCTTTGGAATGTCACTCCTGCATTCATCAATCCAAAGGGCATCTTCTCGTACATAAACATCCCCCATGGAGTGGTGAAAGCAGTCTTTTCCTTGTCTTCCGGATGGACAGCAATCTGGTTGTATCCGGAATACCCATCAATAAAAGACATCACCTTTGATCCTGACACCTTCTGCAAAATATGCTCCATTTTAGGCAGAGGGTAGTTTTCCTTCCTAGAGCACTTATTCAAATTTCTTAAGTCTACGCGGAGTCTGATATCCCCATTCTTCTTCCTAACCAGTACAAGATTTGCAATCCATTCTGAATACCTGAGAGGAATGATAATGTGGGCATCCAATAGTTTCTTAATTTCCCTTTCCATTGTAGGCAACAATAAAGGGTTGAAGGATCTAAGCTTCTGCCTGAATGGTTTGGTATCCTTATTCAAGGGAATCTTATGCTGAATCACTTCTGTGTCAAAGGTCTTCAAATCATCATACTGCCAAGCAAAGATGTCTACAAATTCCTTTAGCAATTCTCCATAATCAGCCCTTTGTTTTTCAGTCAAATGTGAGGCTAAGTTAACATGTTTAGGATCTCGCTCGCTAGCCTCATTATACTGCAAAACCTCTTAGTATTTTTCCCCACTTTTCAATTTGACAGCCACATCATTTTTATCGAACAGCCTCTCCAACGGGACCAAACCTTTAGGAATTCTATTGGTGGACAACTGAACTATTTCATGTGCTGTGATTTTTCTCTTGAACTTTGGCTCCTCAACTTCATGATCATGTTCATTCTCCTGATCAATCTGTAGATCTGCAAACTCATCTATCACTGCAAGGAATCTAGTGAGTTCAGCATCGTCTTCAAAAACCTTCCAAAATTTTACGTTATAAGGGAGAGAGGGCCTATATTTAACTTGAATTTCGTAAGTTATTTTATGAGGCATAAGGGGTATGAATGCACAAGCAGACACAACCAATGAATCAACCAATTCATTCATTTCTCTAGGTACAAATGAAATCTTAAACTCTGCAAAATCATGAATTGCCTTCAACACTTCATCTCTGTATGCCTTCAGCCTGACATGCTTCGCTTGAAAAGACTTATTCACCTGTTGGATAATCAAATCTGCATCTCCAAACACGTGCAATTTTTTAATGTTTCTCTTTGGCTGCATTCAATCCCAAAAGTAATGCCTCATACTCAGCAATGTTATTTTTCACTTTAAAATCGAGTTTAAAGGACAAATGAGAAGTTATCTTAGAAGGAGAAATGAATACCACTCCTGCTCCAGTTGATTCCTTAGTGCAAGCACCGTCAAAGAAAATGGTCCAAAGGTATTCTTCTTTTGTTTCTGTGGGCTGAATTGTGATCTGATCTGTAGGCTTTCTGAGCAGCAATGTATCAAGCAGTGAATCATCAATTTGCAAAATACAAGATCCCATACCTGTGTCAACCGAATAGATAGGATGATTGGATGTGTTCTTCTCGTCACTGATTACATATGCCAACTGAGATTCCATGTAAAGCCTTCTGTTCACCCCTCTGAAAACAGGGATAGTAGCATAGGAGAGATCCATTTGAAGAGTGCCACCTAGTCTCTTCATCCACGATCTTGATAGTAGACATCCAAATTTAGGAGGTATGTCAGCCACCACTATATCCATAACCATCGTTTTCATTGATGTTTGAGTCAAGGTTACAGCCAAATCCTTAATCATCCCAAGGAATTTGAATTTTCGAGAATCAAAGGAGAAAAGGTCATGATAAGACTTAGTCATCTCCAGCCCAAGCTCATCCATGACAACCTTTGGCATCAAATTGTGCGAAGCATCGGAGTCCAACAAACAATTATGTAGTGTTTTCTCATGAATATTTAAAGAGATGTAAAAGGGAGGATAGCTATCATCTCTGTCTTCTATCATTTGGCCCAGGGTGATGGTTGGCTTATCATCATAAATGTTGAGGATATCAGCAGAAAGGGATACAGATTGGGGATCTAGAGTTTTGAGAATATCCCTTTTAAACATCTCATTTTTCATCAGCTCAACTAGAGGAATATGAATCTTAATCTTTTCTATTTCAGCCTCAAAATTAAAAGAATATGGAACCTTATCAGTAGCTTTATCAGAAACCTTTACCTGATTTGAAGGGGCTTCCTAATTTCTTTGTTGTTCGACAGGGGGCTGACTTTCTGGAGTTTGATGGTTGACAGGGGCATCAGTCTTCTTAGGAGGAGATGATGCTTTCACCTTTGAAGAATTTGCTTACTGATCTTCTGATGTCTGATCCTTTTTCTTAACAGGGGCAACAGTCTTCTCAGGAGAGGTTGGTGCATCTTGTTGAGCAGTATTAGATTTGGATCGGAGGTTATATCTATTTTTATCTTCTGTTGTGAAAATGCCATCACCAAGAAGATCATCTTATGTCTGCTCAGTCATCAGTGATTCCTCATAGTCTTGTTGTGTTAGATAAAATTTCCCTGTCTCTTCTCCAACACAATGAATGTCACCTTCTCCATCTTCTTGATATTCACCATTTTCATCGTCCATCACAACATTCTGAAGAGGGACTTTTATCCTCTGATCTTCATTAGAATTCTTTTCTCTTTGCAGGATCTGATTTGACTGATTATTCCTCCTGAAGCTATTTGGATTTTGATTTGGATTTCTGCCTGCAGAGTCATAATTGCCTCTCCCCTTCACAGGCTGTTTGTTTTCGATCTTGAGCTTAGATATCTCAGAAGTTAGAGACTCTAGCATCTTGGCCATTTTATCAAGTTTTGGATCAGCATTTGATGAAGAGGAGGCTTCATTATTTGGTCTTCTTCTATCAGAATCTCCTTTCCGCTTCTGGGAGGCCAAAATATTAGATTCCACCTCAAGAGTAGCATCTTGCATGAGAGATAATGTTGGTGACCTCCTTTCTCTCAACAACAAACATAAATCTGAATCAAAAGCATCAGAATATGTGATCTTGGTAGAAGCATCTGATGGTTTTATCTCAGCTATTATTTTTCCATACATCCGGTTAAACCTCTTAGTGAAGTCAGAGACTGACTCACTACTTTGTTTCCGAATTATGTGATGTAGTAGACAAAATCTCTTCTGTCACCTCAATGTTTCAGAAATATCTCATCCAACTGCTCAATTCTGGCAATGGAACCAGCAGGGAGTTCTTTGAACCATTTCCTAGCATGGCCATCTAGGATTTGGACAAAGACTCGTGTCCAAACATCTTCTTGTTCAATATTAAGGTTCTTTTCATAACTGTAGAAAGCCTCAATATGTTCTTCAGCGGACACATCACCTTCGCCTGTGAATTTAGGCATATATTTCTGATAGTCTCCCGTTGGCATGGCTGCTACTGGGTTTGGCAATATGAGTGGTGCATACCTAGCAGTTAGGATTTGTTGCATCTTAGTCAAAGGAGGTGGTGCATCCATGACTATTAGAGGTGGGGAAAATGATAGTTTCTTCTTCAAGTCTTCAACACTGGAGGAATGCGAAAGAGGTGAATCTTCTAAAGGGAAAGAGGTCTGATAAGAGGCCCTATAAAAATTTGTAAGCTGCCTAGCTAAATTTTCTTCACCCTTAACAGATAAATCTTGGAGGAGGTGTTCAATAGCAAGGAGGCTAGTACAAATGTTCAAGTGGTCTTCTTGTTGCTGAGAGTGGAAAGACTCAAGGGAAGAAGAACTGTGGCTTCTTTCTAAAGTTTTTTCAATCAAATTATAATTTATCAATTTATCATCACTAGGATTTTTCTGTTGATCAAAAAGAGTTCGTTCTTCTACAGTATTTACAATTTTTTTATCATCAGTGTTCTTTGAAAAGAACTCAACTTTTTCTGTAGTAGATTTTCCAGAACTGAAAAGAGGATTACCTTTTGGATCTGCTCTTGAAGTTTGACCTTGAATCGTCTTTCCTTTTCTGAGAATTGATTCTGGATTGGACACTGGTGTGATCGGTGATTCTTGAGGATTCTCCCTAGTACTGATCCTCTTAGGAGCCAGGATGAACTTGTGGAGTCGCCAGATAGATGATTACAACCAACTAAAAAAGTCTAATCTTTGTCTATCATCAAAGATCATCTCTGTGTCGTATCCCAGGAAAGCAAAGCTTGAATTCCGTCTCCTCGACAATGGCGCCAATTTGTTATCACTCCAAGAAACCCTTTGTGGTTGTAGACCAAAGGTGCTTGGTAACTTAGAAATAATGGTTTTTATGTGTTTGGGACAATGGGGTCTTTAATGATTTAATGAAATAAACACTCATCACACATCTAAAGAAGCAGTGCTTTCAGGAAACAATAATCAGATCAAATAATTTGAAAGGGGGATGAAGAACACTATTCTTGATTGCTGAATACAAATGAATGTAGGGCTGAATACAAGATAGAAAGGAATCCTTTAACTTCAAGCTTATGAGCTCAATAAAGAGATAACAGTCTTTATGAACTAAAATAAAATGAAACAAAGTACAGGAAATGAAAGATGAACAATTTTGATATTGTAAATGAAAGGAAACTGAACTTTATTTCTGCAAAAAGAGTCTATACAGTGGCATAAAATATCTCCCAGTTTGAACCCTTATCATATATCAAAAATAGGCCTATATAGGCTCTTACAATCTTTTTTACAGATCCTAAAAACATGGATCTGTATTTAATAAAAGCAATTCAAATCTAACTAAATAACTTGAAGATAAAGACTTAACAACTAAACTTAGCAACTCGAATTGTATTCAATGTCAAAAATTCACCACCTGCATCCTTCAGCTCCTGGAATCTTTGATGTGATGCAATGTGGCAAAACACCTATCTGGACAGTTGGATTTCTCCAACGTTCATGGTCGATTTTTGAGGAAGTTTTTTTGCATGTGTTCCCAAAATTCTCTCGAACCTCTAATGCTGAGTCCTTTGCATGCAATCTGATAGTCCCTTGATACCTTGGAACATCTTTATAATCTACAAAAATTGACCTGTTTGGTCCTTGGTTTCCAAAAATGCCTTTCCAGCTTTCAATAGCTAACTCGTTTAATATTTCGCTGGTTAGCTGGTGAAAGCGCTGCCTTTCACCAGGTAACGGGTCATAAAATATCGCTTTGCGCTATTGAAAGATCTGAGTGTGCCCAAAACGAGTTTTCACTTTCAAAATTTTGATTCCATCAAAACTCAGTGTGTCTCAGATTTCTCACCTTGCATATTAACAGCGACTTGAGCAAGTACCTTCAAATCTGGATGGGATTTTTTCCTTTGTTTTTGTTTCAATCTTCTTATCTTCCTTTTAAGTCATTTGGCAAGCCACCATAGGCTATTGTAATCTTTGGTGAGTTTTTTCTTTCTCTTCTTCTCTTTAACACTTTCCCGATCCAATCTCTCAAACACAGCGTTGGTTTTGGCGAAGTTATCAGACAACTTATTATACCTTTCTTTGATCACCCGTTCCAAAACTTCTTGTTGAGCAATTACCTCTTTCATATGTTTGATTTTCTGAGATTTCTTTGACTTGGAGCTTTTTGATGTTTCTCCTTCCTCTGTATGAGTGAAGGTCTCATAGTTTTGTGCAAACTCAGTTGACGGCTCAAGACTCTTGGTGACAGGGCATTGATCATGTTGCTCTGATTCTGAATCTGTATAGGGCAAGTTTAATATATTGGTTCTCTTCTCTGTAAGTTGCTCTGTGGGTTGTTCTGCATTGGTTTCAAAGCTTAACCTTTTCTTTGACCTGCGGGACTTCACTCCAGATATTCTATCTTCTGGAGGTCCTGGCAAAGTCCTCCTCTTCCTTGAACTACTTTGAGGAGTCAGCTATTTCTTTGATCCTTTCCCCTGTTCATTTACAGGCTGAGTCTGTGTTTCAAAACCCTCCCAGAATAGAAAATGTTGCCAGCTCCTTCTCTGTTGTTTTAATTCCTCTAGAATGATCAATTTAATGAGGCCGAAGTGGCACAGAGTATTTTTCATGCTTAGGGGTTGATCCCTGATTTTCTTGCAGACCTTAGTTAAACTCTTATGTAAGAAAAAAGGAAAATTGAGAAGAGTCTTGCCTGTAAAATGGTCCAGGAGCTTAAAATGATACATCATGAGTTGGTCATACCTTCCCTCTGAGGTAATGTAGATTTGGATCCCCTTAAACAGCTCCTGCCACTCCTCTTCAAGATAGGAAACCGACATGCCCTTCTTCCATGTGTTGTGCTTGAACTCTTCCTTTAAATAAGCCCTGAAATTCAAGTTTTTGGTGGCAGTGGTTTTGAACCAACTCTGGCCCGTCCTTGGTAGGCTGGTCACTGCAGCGATGGTAGCTTCTTCTACTAAGATCTCCAAGGACCCAACACGAGCCTTATTCCCATCGAAAGTTTTGGCAAAAGATTCTGCTGTCGACTGGTGGCAACCATTTTGCAACCTCTCAACGAATTCAACACACCCTGCATTTGAAAAATGTTTCTGGACTTCGAGATGTGTCTGTAAAAAGGATAGGTTGTCCAGCTCTTTTCTGAGTAGAGAACCACTGGGTCTCCTCGCCATTTTGTAGCTTGAAAACTCCAACAATCTAGTATATCAACCCCTGCAACTGTTGTTCGAGCCGAGGTTTTGCGCTGTTGAAAGCACTCGGGAGTCGACTTTGTTTCCTAACATTTGAAACTTTAACAAACCTTCATGAGCAATGTGTGATATGGAATCAATGATCTGATTTGATGTTGTCAGCCCAGCAGTACAACCTCTGTACCTAAGTTGCTGGATTTAAAATTACCATTTCAGGCGCCATGAGTGTGCAACATGCGTCACTGAACCAGATCCACATCGTAATCCTATTTTGACATGCAAAACTGAGTTTCCATCATTACCCACTTTCATCAGTGCATGATTTGGATTTTCATGACGTGGGATGATCGTATCATCATTAGCTTTTAGAAACATGGATAACATGCACATGATTCCTCCTTTCTCCAGCCAACGGCCCGTGGAAAACGCCCCTTATCTGTTGATACTTACTGCTTTCACCAGCGCATGATCGTGTGGAAAACTCCCTTTAGCTGTTGAAAGTCTTCACTTTCATCAGCGCACGATCCCGTATGAACTGCTCTGTAGCTATGGAAAGTCTCCACTTTCACCAACGCACCACCCGCGACAATGCTTCTTTGGATATTTTGAAATTCAACACTTTCACCAGCGCACAGACCTATGAGAGACGCTCCTTAGTTGTTGAAAGTCGCCACTTTCAACAACTAACATTCATCTTTTGGACCCACGTTAGCTTTTGAAAGAAAATTATGAAAATTTTGAAAAGAAGACTTTTGTGGGTCATCTTATTCCTAAAACAAAATCAAAACCTAAACCTTGCAGCTTAGAAAAACTCAAAAATGATTTGAGAAGACTACCAATAGCCATGCTATCCACCACAAAATGTGACCAAAGGGACGGGTTCATTTTGGGAGCTAACAGTACCTATACCCTATGACCAAGACACAAAACTGATAAATTTGTTCACTGAAATCCTTTTAAACCTATCTAATTCAATCAAATAGAGAAAAGGAAGAAGATGTACCTTTTTATGATGTTTGTCCTTGCCGGGTCCAAGTTGAACCTTGATCCCCAAGCTCTTCAACTAGTCCTACAATCCAATAACAACAAAGACAAAAAAACTTCCTATTCTACCATGATTAATTCAAAACTATATCTATCTATCAAAGACAAGTTCATTTAGGCATACACAACCTTGAAAGAAACAGGCCAAGAACATGTATTAATGAGAACTCGATAGAAATACTTACAGATCTTTGATGAAGTTGCAACAACCTCTTCCAGCTCTCCTTGTCCAACCCCTTGCTCAAATAATCCACAATCAAAATGACTATGCCTCATTGATTATCTCCCTTATGAGATCATAAGTTTGATGCCTTCAATGTCCTCTAATACCACTTCTCATGAGATCATAAATTAGGTATCTCTCAATCTCTCCATCTCCCTTTCACCATGAGAAGGCCTCCTTATATAAGCTTGGAGAGGCCCAACCACCTTAGAGATTCTTGCGATAGGTTGAGGATACTTCTCCATAAGTTGTGGATCTTCCCTAAGATCCAAAATTGACCTCAGATTCGAATACAAACAACTCCAGAGATGAGGGGGATTTTTCCCTGATTTTCCTCAACAGCCCAAGATTTCCTCAAACAACCTAGCGCTCCCCCATAATGGGGCACAAAGTGTTGCAACACTCCCCCAAAGGAGGGAAAGGAGCGTTGGCACTCCCTGACAGTGGGTAGGGGAGCAATGCCCAAAATTTCCTTAAAAAATCCCAGCACTCCCCCATAAGGGTGCACAGAGTGCTAGAACGCTCCTCCAAAGAAGGTCAAAGAGCGCTAGCACTCCCTGATAGTGGGTAGGGGAGCGTTGGCCTTGAAAATTCATTTTTAAGTGGTTTTTTTCATGGAAAAAGCTTTGTACTCTTCATCAAATTATTTCTTCTTCTTTAAACAGTATCTGAGGGTGTCTTCAAGTGTTCCTTGTTATGTCGTTTGAGACACGACATGGGAAAGATTATTGTATGATGTCTGTGACACTTGCAACACTTGTGGCCAAAATATGACACTTGTAATGACAACAATAGGTCATCATCGAAATGAGTAATTTCGATGGTTGATTCCACCACCAGGGCTCATGAAATGAGGTTCTTGTTCTTCCTCATCCCTATTTTCACCTCTGTGTTGTGATTTTTGACTAAAGAGCATGAGGGTTATACCCTACATGAGTTAAACAACCTTTGCCAAGACAGACTAGAACCCTACTTTTCAGTTATGGCTCATGTCATGGATTTGTGCCCGACCACGAACGATTCATGGTTCGTCCTATATAAACCGTGTCCTTGGAGCTTTTTCCAGTACAAAGAGTGGATCTACTCTCCCCGTGTTGACTATGGAACAACCTTGGCCCTCCACTATGGAAATTGTTTAAGAGGACCAGCCTGGCGTGTTGTTTACGACTCAATTTTTGATTGGATAATTGTCGACGATTTTGAGAACAAGCTTGCCCATTTGGTCATATGAAAATCATGTTGGTGGTATATAGTCACTGGATCAGTTATAATAGTGGTAAACCCTATTTTACCAGTTTCACTTTCAAATCACACAGTTACTATCCTTATGTCAATAGCTCAGTGTTGTTAACAGGAAGGGCCTCTCCCCCAATTCGATTGGATGCGTGGGTATGCATCCTTGCTACAACTTGTTAGGTTGTTGAGTTTTAAGACAATGACGAGTTGTTTGGTAAATACACAATCATTGGGTTTTTTACTGATGATTATTTGAATGTTTAGCTATAATTGGTGAAAATGCTTGACGTTGCCCATGTCATGTTGTTTGGTTGAAAAAGAGATAATGGTCATGGTAACTATGGTTTTCTTTGGGGCCGAATGACTACTGAATTGGATGACTGTAGAAACTATATCCACTGCATCCTTGTGTTGTTGATTGAATAAGCATGAGTGTACACAGCATGGTTGATCACAGTGTCACTAAATTGAATAAATCTTATATTAAATCGATAGCTCAACACGATATGTTGAGCTATTATCATGACTGTGTGTTTGTTGTATTAAGTGAAAATGTTGTACAGTGGAGTTTTTTTAGCTACGCACTGTGTGTAGTATGGATAGATTGGTTTTCACACTCAAGGGAACCCACATAAGTTTTAAGCATGTTTATTTATTGCAATTGATCACTTGTTAAAACAAGCATGTTTTTTATGACAGTCGTGTTGGATAGGTGGACCAACTTTTAAGTCACATTGAATTGTTTTTTTTACAGTGGCAGAACTACACTGCCAGGGAAAATTACCCCGTGCATAGCTTGTGTATAAAGGGTGACTGTGGGTTGTATGATTAATTTTCATTTCAGGCATGGAAATATAGTCTTGATTATTTTGGTTACTGCCTATATATGTTAATGAATATCATTGCATTTTGATGGGCTCTATTGTAGTAATAGCGAATTCATTATTATTTTGAAAACATGACTTTTAAATATAGTTGTGGATTGAATAAATGCATGGGCAGTGGTTGATTTTGATTGTTAAAGATTGTAAATGGGTATTGTTCATAAATTGTTATAAAATTCAGAGTGTGTGAATGAAGGGAACAAAACCTCTTACAAATTGTGTGGAATATTTACAGTTTTGTAATGGAATTGTGTTCGATATTTGATTAGTGAACAATGAACTAGTTAAATGCACAAGAATTATTATTTGGTCAAATGATTGTTGGTTGATGTATCTTCTTTCACATAATGTTATGGATCACTTAATTAATTTCATGAATAGTAATCGTTCTTCTTCCCTTCCATTATTTCACTTTCCACTAATTACAAACCCCGTCACCTCCCATATTCATTTTTTCACTCCATGTTTTGAGATTGATTACAATCAAGATAATTTATGTGTTAAAGTGGATGAAAGTGGCAGTGTCTTAGGTGGATTGCAGTGAGGTTTTATTGGTTTTATTTATAGTTGATTGTTTTTGTCATTGAGCAGTGACCATTTCTTCTCCCCTTTCATTATATCATATTTTATCTCAATACAAACCCCTCACATATCCCAGGACACCGTTTCACCCCCCTGCTCATTGATTAACAGTAAAACAATTTGTATGGATTGGATTGCATGAGTCTTATACATTCTGAGCCAAATGTATTTCATATTTTTAAGAGTTCTCATGTATGGTTATTTAGAAGACTATTTGCTAAACGATCACGCATGCAGGATGCGTTTTTTAGTCGAGGAAGCCATGGCTGAGGAAACATAGGTAGAGGTAACTGGAAGTGAGGCCCAAGAAGGCCCAGGTTTTCCATACATTTTGACGTTGATTCATAAGATCTTGGCCAGTTGTTTCATGCTAGATTCTTTAAATGGATTGGGCAGCGAATAGTCCAACCTAGGCCTGAAAGGCCTTCCTTCCAAGCCTATCAATCCCCCAGTATCCCTATACCTCCTCATGTATCCTTACAAACTAAGGTCCCTAAAAATAATGGATGGCAGGAGATTGTCCACCTGACAGTCTCCCAACATCCTGGCTGCCCAACTTGTTTGTGCCTACTCCTCCACCTTTGAACCCCATTGTTCAAGCTGCCCCTAACCACTCACCAGTAAAATCCTCCCATGATAGCAAGAGATTGAATACTGAATCCCACCATGCACTTGATAAAGGAAAAACCATTGTTGTCCCTTCCTCACCCTCCAATGACTCTAACAAACCCGTTTCTTCCCGGATGCATTTGAGGGACGATTTTTCCCAAATGATCAACGATATTAAGACTAAAGGCTCTGCACAGCCTAAGGAAAATTCAGGAAAATCAAGAGGTGACAACAGAAACCAAGGAAAGGTTGCATCGCATACTGGGAAATATGGCTTTTGAGTTTTATTTTATCTATTGTTTCATGACAGTTGACTTCATGGATCTTTGGACAACATGATTATTTTGGATATATGAGTATTATTTTGAAATAATTTCAAATTTCATGATTTTTAATTTCCAAAAGTGAATATGTTAATGGGAGGCACAAGGAGGTGTATTTTTCTTAACTAATGGTTATGTTATAATTATTATGATTGTTATGAACCAAAGGAAGTTACAAGGGGTCCCACCTACTAGTTATTATTTAATCATGACCCTTTATTATAATTATTACTTTTCCCCCTAACTAAAGTTAGTTGAGTCTTTTAATTAACTTAACTAATGAATTGTTTCAACTTCTTCAACCAATTCTAAATTGTTAAAAGCAAAAAGGAAGGGAGGAACAAGAGGAGGATAGAAGAAAAAGCATGATAAGGTTTTCTCTTTGAGTTTATGTTGAGATAGTTTAGTTTCCATTCATTCAAATATTCATCACAACCTAATTCTATTTTATGATAACAGGGTCTTATTGTAGACAACAATATTCAGGGCTGAGTCAAATCATTCAGACACTTGTTCCTCAAAGGTGTTGATCTATCTTTGATAGTCTGTGTAGACTTGTCTGTTTTTTAATTAATTTTCATGACTGATAAAGGATATTGTGCAGAGTCGAGTGGGAAGCAATCTATGGCAAGTTGATATAGCTTTTAGAGTTAATTTTTGGTTTTTTGTCAGAGGTACTTTTGTATGTTCCATGAAGGATGTCTAAGTTTGACTTTGGTCCAAGATTTCTGTATGATATTTTGTAAAGAAAATGACTCTTTAGTGAATTGGAATGAAATAAAAGATTGCTTTATGTCTCATATATCTTGATTATCATCTTGGTGTGTTTAATTCTATTCTTACATTTATATCAACAACTGTTATATTCAGAAAATCACATAAAAAGTTAATTTCCAGCAAGCTTTTGTTGATAAAAGACTAGCCTAAGAACTCATAATTAATACTTGTGAGTTAGAATGTTATTTTTTTTGGCTATAAACATAGGGTGATATTCCCGTCTACTTTTATTTAGCCAAGTAAAGTCTAAAAATGATTGAGTAAGATCAATTCATATCTTTTCCTCAACACTCCATTTCTCTGCACTATGTAACACTTTGGTTTGGTTCTATCAATTGTTAACTCTGCAAAATGTGCAGTCAACCAAATTTTTGTCAGGCTATCAATCTTTAATAATTTTCCAGAATAACATAAACTAATCTAATTCAACAAAAGAATATCAGACTCCATTTTCTGTGGTTCTTGGTCGATCAAGAATCCCCACGACTCTATCTTCGAGCCATGTTCTATTCTACAAATCACTTTCGGGTTACTAGCCCCTCTTTCTTCAACCTTTAATTCGCATGTAACCATGGCCGTGACCAAGTGCTAATAGTTGGGTGCTTATCTGGAGCCTTGAAACTTTAGGGCTCCGGAGCTTTAGAGGTTTCCCTTTCCTCACATCAAAAGCATCACAGAACAATGAACTGGTGAACTCATGGAGGATGGTGGATCTATGCTCTACATTCCCTATTTATTTCTAAAGTGGATAGGAGCTTCAGGACTCTGAATTCGATGATTTCCAAAGCACATCACAAAAAATATCCTGTAGTGCCAAATTGGTGAACTCGCGAAGTGGGGTGGATCAACGGTCCATGTTTTCCCAGCATCCAACGATTGATATTTACTATGGAACTCTAGTCTTTGAGGCTTCAAGGATCCAGGACTTCAGAGCTTCAGGGCTTCGAGAATTTGAAGCTTCAAGGCTCTGGGACTTTAGAGGATTTCACATCTGCACACCCCAAAACTCCTAAACCATGAATCTTCAAATACTTCCACATCACCCCTAGTGATGTCATCACGTCACGTTACTTCAGTGCTACGAAACTTTGGGGATTTATTCCTCCCATTCCATCATGAACTATTTCTTTCTGAGTGTCAAGTCTTCAGACCTTGGGATCTAATGCCACGCATCCCCTGCGACCAATGGTTGGGATTAACTATGGCCTTCGAGCCTTCGGGATTTCTATATCCAATTCTAACTATAACACCTTTCCTATGGAGAAACAAGTCTCTGGACCTTGGAATATAATGATACATGTCCCTTTTGAAAAATGATTGAGATTAACTCGGGCCTTCAGGAGTTCTCTACTCAATGCTAACTCTAACACCTTTACTCCGGAGTACCAAGTCTCTAGACTTCACGATCTAGTGCCACACGTCTACTGGGGTCAAGTTATCGTGAGCCTAGTCTAGCTAAATTATTCACCAAGGTTTTAACTACTTTATGTATTCATTAGAGGCCCCACTACCCATGCTCGAGAGGAGTGCCATGTGGAAAAATACTAGAAGTGGACACGTGGTCCAATATGGAGGATGACACATGTCACGTTCTAATTGGCATTTCCATCTTCAAAAGGTTATTAAATCACTAACATGGGGCACACATCCCATGTATCCACATCATCCCCAGTGACATTAGAAGGCCATGTCACTTTGGGAATTCGGGCTTCAAAAGACTTTACACTTGCACACTCCAATTCTCTCGAACGCTGAACTCTTGAACTTTCTTATATTCCGAGGTCCACATAGTACAACTGTCAACAACTAAGGTGGTGGCACATGGCATGTATAGGAAAGGTCCACATCACTACTGGCGACGTCATCATGCCCCACCACTTCTAGTCTTTGAATTAAGGACTTTGGGTTTTGGGGCTTTGTGAGATTCCACACTAGAAGACTCCAATTCTCCCAAACGCCGAACTCCCAAACAAGATGATATTCTGACACACGTTTCTTTCAACGAACGGTCTAGATTAACTGCGAACTTTAGGACTTTGGGATTTTTCTCTCTATTCATACCTCATTTCTTTCGAATGTTGAATTCCTGAACAAGATGATCTGTCGACATGTGTTCCTTTTGATGAATGTTCCAGATTAACTCCAGACTTTGGGACTTCAAGAGTTTTCACTCTAGCACACTCCATTTCTCCCAAAGTGCCAAACTTCTGAACTATTGTGAGATCTACAGCTCAGAATCACTTGCATGCAGATCTTATGGCTGAGATCTATTTTTCACTACTACACCTTACCTCTTGCTTTTGACTCTATCTAATGACTCCGATCTATCCTTGGTCAAATCCAATGGTCAAGCACTTTTCCTTGGATCTACGATGTAGATCCACTCCAGGACTTCATAACTTCAACGCTTCGGTCCTTTTGGATTTATAACACAAACTTCACCGAATTTATGAAGTCCTAAGGACTTGGCGATTAACTCTCATGCACCTTTTTCTAGATCTAACGGCTGGAAAAGTTGTCCCTTCCCCTGCGTAGATCTTACTCCCCAAGTTCAAACCTTGCGGCCCAACACAACAGTTGTTGTGGCTTCTTTCTCTATTTCCATTCCATAAACCATTATACCTCCTGAGCTTCATAACCTGGCCAAGGTACTCTCTTGGTACCCAGGGGCACTCCTAACTCATATTTGTTTGTTTTGACAACAATTCCTTTCTAAAATGTTTGCTTCAACTTCCATTGACATGGCCCATCCAGGATCAGTGTTGAAACCATAGCTCTGATACCAATTTGTAATGTCCCCAACCACCCATAGGCCGAGTGTCGTCACTGAGTAAACATATTTTTCTTCTGATACCATTTTGTAAATTCCCCGACAAACCCATGTCGGGCCATGCTACTCCAAAAAACTAACATGCTTGAGTATACACATATATATATCTAATGAAATTTTAATTAGACATAAACATTTTTTTCATACACATATTGTTGCGGAAGCGACAATAACACATACAAATTTAATAGATGACTTACGTTCTGCTATCACACTATTAATATTATGGTAGCTGCGGGAGGTATTTACCTCCACGTGTGAACCTGACAAGGATAGAAGACTCCGGAAATCAAGAGAAAACCCTAATGAGTTGGATAATAACCATAGAAGTCTTTTCGGCTCAAGAAGATAATTTATATTAGGTTATTAGCCTCCAAGAGAAGAAGTCGGCCATAAATAATAATAATATGCTAAACAGACACATATCAAGAAGGAGAAGTCGGCCCCAGTAGATCTAGTAGAACCAGTATAAATACAGGGTGCTAGTTCTCATTTGACACATCTCAGAACTGCAGTTCCCAGTTGGTGCGCACTGCAGTTCCCAGTTTGGTGCACAAATGTGGAGGAGGGTTGCAGGTGCAGGTGTAGTAGCAGCTAGTTTTCAGTATTGGCTTGGACTATCTCTTGGCTAGGGTTTGGACTATCTGATCAACTATTGTTGGTGCGCTATCCTTGGAGGAAGATGCGCTACACCTTGTTTGGCTATCTAGCCTAGGTTTTTCTTTCAGAGTAATTCTCAGTTAAGGTTAAGGTGCTCGGAGGGTGGCTTCAGCCTATGGTTGGGTGATGAGGGTATCGTCAATGGTAAAACGAGCACACAATATTCTATATTCTAACAATTTATGGGCCCACACCTCCTTCATTCAGTCTAAATGCTGGAAGGAAACATAGACGCTAGGATATTGATCTCACTGAGGAACTGTTGCTAGGGTTACTAGCAGAAGCAACTTCCAAGACACTACCGCTAGGGTTACTAGCAGGAGCAGTTGCAGAAACCCTAAACCTCTCATTGAGGCACCTTAAGTGAATGGATTGACCTAATCTCTAGACAGATCAGTGTGCCCTAGCCTAGTGCATCTCCTGATACTCTCAGCAAGCCAAGACATGAAGTTTGAATTTCTGGTGAAATCTAGGGTTTGACCAAGTCAAGGAGCCATGATTAACAATATGAAGTCTGAGAACAAGTTAGATGGAGCCTCTAACTTTAGATCATGGAAGACAAGTATTGACCTCATCCTTGCCAAGAATAAAGTGCTAGATATCGTGAAAGGAAAGATCGTGAAGCCAGAGTTTGAAGAAGGAAAAGAGAAGGAACCACAGAACGTTGCAACTATGGAGAAGTTCAAAGATGTTGACATCAATGCCATGAGTATCAAAGTGGATTCTATAAAATACCAATTGATACCCTACATCTCCCATCTTGACTCATCAAAGAAGATGTATGATGCCCTAACAAATTTCTTCTCAGTCAGAAACATTGGACAAGTTATGAGTCTAAAGAATGAGTTCTGTGACATGAAGATGAATGATGATGATAGCATAACATCATACTTTGTAAGGATCTCCTAGTTAAGAGATCAACTACAAGATATTGAAGAGATCACTTCAGAGAAGGAATTGTTGAACATAGTACTCAATGGCCTTCCCAAGACATGGGATGCATTTTCCACAAGCATGAAGACAAGGAAGGAGTACCCGACATTTGAAGAACTTTGGACTTGCTATGCTAAAAAAGAATCAAGGATCAATGCAAAAGAGAAACCCCAAAAGAAGCACGGCGATCAAGCTTTCATAGCAAGATTCAAGAACTTCAGGAACAAAAGGAAGTTTGGCTCAAGGAGGAAGCCAAATCAAGAGAAATACATTTCAGAAGTACAATGCTTCAACTGTCAAAAGTATGGTCACTACAAGAATCATTTTCCCGAGCTAAATAAAAGGAAGGAGAAACAAAAAGCATCGATTGCTGAAGAAAAGGAACTTACAAAGAAGACTAAGMAGGATGGAAGAGACTTCTTCTTCTAAAAAGGTAACAACACTCTTCTTATTTCTTGTGTTAGACAACTGAGAGGGGGGGTGAATCAGTTGTTACCGTGCTTAAAAAATTATGGTTCTTTTAAACTCTTTGTAGAGACACTGAATGATGATCACAATAATGCAGGGAAATAAACAATGGCACTTTCAACATCATTCACATATATGAGAAACACAGAGACAGATATTTCTCGAGGAAACCCATGCAGGGTAAAAACCTCTTTTTCTTTATATGATAAGTAATGGTTACATTCTTTACAGTATCATACATATGAGAACCAATTCATAATGAGGCTACAACCTCAGTTTTGCAAGCTGCAACTTGCTGAGAGAACCAACTCTCTATTTTCTCTAGCACCCACTAGAGGGAAGCACCAATTCTCTGATTTCTCTAGCACCAACTAGAAGGAAGCACCAACTCCCTGGTTTCACTAGCACCATTAGAACGAAACACCAACTCCCTGTGTTCAAGCACCCACTTAAACCTTTGAGGACACAAGTCCTCCCTAGCTCCTCCCAACCACCCTCAAATATGAATATTTTCTACTGAAACTTATCACAGTGATATGATGTTCAACAATGGCTTACTAGACTCATCACTATTCTACTGCATTTCGTTGCTCTGTCTACCTCATTGCATTTTTGCACACATCACTTGCGCTGTCTGTTCTTCCACTTTTTATGCTCTGTGTGCCATGTCCATTCACTGTACAGTTCCTCTTTTGTGCTCTTCAGCTGCTGTACTCTCCTCCTTCTTCACACATGAATCACCTTCACCTACAACAATCATAGCAACCTCCAACAGCAACCTCATCTCTTCTCTGTACCATGTACTTATAGCTTATGTGCACCTTGTGCATGCAATGTGCGCAATGCCTCTACATGATGACTCTGCATCGTTATCCTCCACCTCTCGAGTGCTCTGTCTGATCATCATCATGACTCTTCAGCTTCTCTGGTGGTTCTCCCCACGTGTCCAACATCACTGTATGTTATACTGAGATTCCTTAGCCTCTCTCGCAGTTTGAGACTTTTCGTCTTCTCTGTGACAGTCGAACTCACCTTCTCTATTTCAGTGACAGGCCTCAATGCTCATCAGTTGTCAATTGCCTCCACGAACATCTTCATCCCTCTCAGAGACTCTTCACCTCCTTTGTCAGTCATCCTGAAGTGTCTTCGAGTCCTCTGGTAGAACCCATCAGTGGTTTCTGGCAGTTACATTGTATCGTGCTACAATTTCCCTCTGATCTTGTTCAAATTCATCTGCACCATTGGATTGAATCCACAGGGTCTTGCATTCATTTCGGCATTTCGACATTTGGCAATTCTGTGCTGAGTGTCTTGACACTTTATTTCACGATCTTCAAAGTTACGATACAGGACTTTTCTGCACTAGCTCCTTCTCTTCCCATGACCAAGGGCTGTGACCGCATCCTTATGCATAAGGTTCTTTCGCGATTTTGCATATCACAAATTCGCAATTCAAGTTGCTTTGTTTCTTTTGTCTCTCCATATTGCGATTCGAGAAACTCCGACACGGAGTTGAACCAACGGTCCAGATCTGATCTCGATTCAATGGCTACGATTGAATCGTGATATCGCAGATCGCGAAATCGGAAGTCTTGTTTCATTTGTTTCTTTTCCTTTTGAAATTGCGATTCGCGAAACTCCGACACAACTATAATCAATGGTCTAGATTCATTCTCAATTCAATGGCTGCGATTGAATCGCGATATCACATATCGCGAAATCAGGATTCTTTTCTTTTCTTTTGTGAATTCGTGATTCACGAAACTCCGATAAGGATTTGGATCAACGGTCCAGATATGATCTTGACTCAACAACTGCGATTGAATC
>ML784218.1:732641-765049 GCA_009831015.1 Picea engelmannii | reverse complement strand
CTTTTTCTTTATGAAATTTCCTGCTTTCCTATATTAGTTTCATTTCAGCAATTTAGATTAGATTACTTCTACTTTAGTCCTGCATATATAGTGTGTGTGCTTCGTAAGCCTATGAACCTCGGATTGACAAATTAAATGGTTGGGAAAATACTACAATGGAATTAAACAACAATATTTCCACCTAACACCAACATGGATGGCCGGGGATGTTACAAATTGGTATCAAAGCCTCAATTTTCAACATTGAGCCTGGATGGGCCGAACAAGTTGAGTTGAAGAGAAATGTCACAAAGGATTTATTTTGAAGTGGCCAAATTTTAGTTTGTAGAGAATCCATGGTAAAAAAGTAACAACAATTGGTACAAAAATTGGGAACAAGCCCCAATTTTTGTTGGCAAATTCATGGGGAAATTGAGAAATTCGGCCATGTGGTAAGATATTATTGATTTAATATCTATTCTAGCAAATTCAGACCTGGAATTGGTTGAATTTGAGGTTACAGAGAAGCTATAACAGTTGGAGAAAGTTTTATAATTATAATTCTCAATTCGTGAATTGATTTTTGGGTAAATTCATTACAGAAATGTCAACCCATGATGATTTGTTATTACAGAGGTTGAATTGGTGTTATGGGGGTGAAATTGAATGAATTTCATGGTTGCAGAATGTCTATGGTAAATTGGGGGAAAAATTAGGAAAAATCCTGAATTTCTGCAGCGGAATTCACGAGGAAATTGATGCGTATAAAAATGAATGTGCGTAGAGGGGCACACTAAAAATGCAGGATGCACAGTAAAAGGCTTATGATATGTGTAAATTTGGGTACCGTACAGAAAAATGTTGGTGTGTTGTTGTGCGCGCTAAATTTCGGTACCGCGCGGACAAATGTTGGCATTCTGGTGTGCGCGCTAAATTTGGGTACCACGCGGACAAATGTTGGCGTGCTGGTGTGTTCGCTAAATTTGGGTATTGTGCAGACAAATGTTGGCGTGCTGGTGTGCGCACTAAATTTGGGCACTGGGCAGAAAAATGTTGGCATGTTGGTGCGTGCAATAAATTTTGGCGTCGCGTGGAAAACTATTGGTGTACAGGAGCACACGCTAAATACTGTGCGGTGTGCATATGCATAAAAGGTGTGTGCAGTGTGCAGACACAAAAATAATGGTGTGTGCGGTGTGCGCAATATTGGCAGAGCGCAGTAAGAGTATAAGTTGTCACGCGACATTTTTGCTAAATGTGCTCATAGAGTGTTGGTGCACGGTGGGGCGTACTAAACTATGGCATGGTGAAGTGTGTAGAGTAAAATGTGCATGGAATAACAATGCACGATACAAAAACTGCATGCAACATGTAATTGAGAAAAAACCAAAAAACTGCACGTGGTGGATATTGCCATGCAACACAAAAGTACTGCGCACAATTTATTGGCGCGACAGAGAAATGATAAATAGTGGTTTTAAAGTGTGCGAAGAACGATTTACCTTATGTTGTTGCTGCACATGGTAAATATGGGTGTACAAGTTGAAATTTGAGCACGTGAATTCGTTTGGAGGGCGAACAATAGTAGAAAATCAGCGATTTTCTACGACATTTTATATCATTTCAACGTCATCTTTTTGCAGCATGTTTTTTAGGGACTTAAGAGCGTTTTTAGCAAGTTAAAAACCAAGAGACAGAGGTGTACCAAAGGTACAACTCAAATGAAAGAGATTAGATAGATCTTTCTATTGGTGTAAATTGTTTGTCAAACAAATCTTTTATGAGAAAGTTACAGCTTAAACAGTGGAGGGTAAATTGTAAGACCCAACTAGCTTCAAAGTACCATAACTTTCTGCTCCATAATTCGATTGAAGCGCAAGAGAAGTCAATGGAAAGATATTGAACCATAGAATACATTCCCATATCTTAATTAAAATTTTGGGCATGTTAAAGGTGTTTAATATGGAAAATAAGGTACCTGTAGCATTCCAAACCAAAAACACAAATTGGCCTAGAACTTCAGCAGGTTGTAACTAGCAGCCCAGAACCCAGAATGAGGTGAAAATTGGAAAGAATATCCATAATATGTTTATGCATAAACCCAATTGAGATCATATGAAATATGCAATGGATTAAGTGCAAGAATGCATAATTACAGTGCAAAATTGCGCCAAGTGGAAGTATGAACAGAAAAATTAATGGGAAAATTTCAAATAACCATAAATTTTTGGTCAAGACTCGGAATTGAGCATGGGAATAGGCGTTGGAAAGGTATTGGAGAGTGGAATATAATTATCCACCCAAAAAATATATGAACATCCAATTTTTGATGAAATCATAAGAAATAATTTTGATATATATTATTGAACCGGAATGGTTCATATTTTCATATAATTATTTGCACATTTTGCAGAATTAAAAACAATAGATCAGATCAAGATCAACACAAATTCCAAAGGAATGGAAGAGGCACAGGGGACTTATAGTAAGGAGGATGAAATCATAGGAATGTATGTCCATTTGGGCATTGAAGGAACAAACTCCAATAGACATGGAGAAGAAAGGGATGAAAACATGAATATGGCAGAGACCATTAAAAATTTACAGAAGGATGTCCAAATCCATAAAGATGATAATGAAAGGCTTATGAGAGCCAAGGAGCAACAGGATGACTTCAACATGAAGTTATTGGATATCTTGAACATAATAGAAAATAAATTGGATAAGGAGAATAGCTCAAGAAAATTAGGAATTCATAGGCCTTCTGATGAGAAAACAAAAGCAAGAAGTGTTAGCAGACATCACCACCACTCCCTGAGGCATTCCAATAAGAGAACATATAGAATCTCAAGTCCATCCCCTATCAGAAAGCATAATAGTTCTGGGGTGGATGAGCTACGAGGAGAAATGAACAAAATCAAACCTCCTACATTTGATGGTGAGCACAAGAAGGATGAAGATGCAGAGACATGGTTGCTGGGAATGAGAAAGTATTTTCAATTGCATAATTATTCTTCTCATGCAGAAGGTAGAATTTATATCTATCAACTCAAGGGAAAGGCATCCATATGGTGGGATCATATTGTGCAGGTGCAACACATTAAAGAGAAAAGTGTCACTTGGAGGGAATTCAAGAAGTATTCTGAGAAGAAATACTTGACTAAGAGATACCATGACAAGAAAATGAAAGAGTTCTTTGAACTCAAGCTTGGGAGTATGACCATAGATGAATATGAAACAAGGTTTTTAGAATTGTTGAAGTATGTTTCTTTCATCAAGGATGAGACAGTTAAGATTCAAAGGTATTTGAGTGGATTTTCATCATTCATCAATGACAAAATATAGTATGATGATCCAAATACATTGGAGGAGACCATAAGGCGAGCTAAATGCCTTTATGATCAGTATAAATCGAGGCCCACTTTCCAAAAATATTGGGAAGACAAAAATGAATTCAAGGTGGATCAGAGGAAGAAGGGAGCTAAGCCAACATTCTTCATAAATAATCCACAGGGACAACAAAATCCTAGAGAGCCCAGAACGATTGAAAACATGGGGTCAAAGGCCAAGGAAACCACCTATTCAATGTTGAGGTTGTAAAAGATATCACATGTTCAGAGATTGTCCTCATAGAGGTGAAAAATGGAGGACTATACACAATGTACAACAAGATGAAACAGTGGAAGAAATGGGTAGAAATGTGCCAAGGATATATGCATCCCTGGACAACAAGCAAGAAGGGTATCAATAACATATGATTGAAGTGGAAGGTATGATTAACAACCAAATCATTGCTATTTTAATTGATTCAGGAGCTAGTCATAGTTATATAGATCCTAAGATGGTGGAAAATTTCCATTTGCCAAGAAGAAAGCATGGGAAATCTTGGTTGGTGCAGCTGGCTACAGGAGCCAAAAGAAAAGTTAATGAGATGGTTAAGTCATGTCTTATGGACATGAATGGACTGAACACCTTGGCAGATTTGAAAATCTTTCCTTTAGGTTCCTATGAATATCTAATTGGGATGGATTGGTTGGACCAACATCATGCTATCCTAGACTATCATAACAAGGCATTTACTTACTTGGATGAGGAAGGGACCCTAAGGAAGGTGCAGAGAGTTCCCAGGGAAGTAACCATCAGAGAAATTTCAGCATTGCAGCTGAATAAATGTTACAGAAAAGGGTGTCAAATATTTGCAACTCATATGGAGGAGACACCTAAAGATAAGGTGCCAAATTTGGAAGATTATGCAATCGTGGAAGATTTTGAGGATGTGTTCAAGGAGGTACCAGGACTACCCCCAAAGAGAGACATTTATTTCTCTATAAATCTAATGCCTGGAGCAACTCCAGTTTCAAAGACTCCTTACAGAATGAGTACACCAGAGCTAAAGGAGTTGAAAATTCAACTTGAAGAGCTTCTGAAGAGGGGGTATATAATCCCAAGTGTGTCACCTTGGGGTTCCCCAATCTTGTTTGTGAATAAGAAAGATGGAACATTAATATTTTGCATTGATTTCAGACAGTTGAATAAAGTGACTATAAAGAACAAGTATCCTCTACCAAGGATTGATGATCTCTTTGATCAATTGAAGGATGCCAAGATATTTTCAAAGATATATCTTAGATTAGGATACCATCATGTAAGGATTAAAGAAGAAGATATCATCAAGACCACCTTCAGGACAATGTATGGTTATTATGAGTTCACAGTGGTTCCATTTGGGTTGTCAAATGCACCAGCTGTTTTCATGTGCTTAATGAATGGTGTTTTCCGAGAATATTTAGACAAGTTTGTCATTGTATTTTTGGATGACATTCTTATATATTCCAAGTCATAAGAAGAGAATGAGCATCATTTGAGGATGGTGTTGCAAGTGTTAAGGGAGCATCAGTTGTATGCTAAGTTGAGCAAGTGCTCATTTTATTAGAAGCAAATTCATTATTTGGGGCATATCATTTCAAAGGATGGGATAGCAGTGGATCTTGAGAAGATAGAAGCCATTAGAGGGTGGTCAGTGCCAAAGAATGTGATAGAGGTCAGATCATTCATGGGCCTTGCAGGCTACTACAGGAGATTTATTGAAGGATTTTCAAAGATTGGACACCCAATCACTTCCTTGCAAAGAAAGGGTGTGAAGTTTCAGTGAACATTAGATTGTGAAAAGAGTTTCCAACACTTGAAACAATTATTAAAAAGTGCTCCAATACTAAGGATTGCAAACCCAAATGAAGACTTCAATGTGTGCATAGATGCATGTAAAGAGGGACTTCGTGGAGTCCTCAGCCAAAATGGGTTTGTTATATGTTATGAATCAAGGAAGTTGAAGGAGCATGAAAGACACTATGACACTCATGATTTGGAGTCGGACGTCATAGTGCACGCCTTGAGGAAATGGAGACACTACCTCATGGGGAAAAGGTTTGAGCTGAGAACAGACCATAATGGTCTGAAATATTTATTTGATCAACCAACTCTAAATTCTAGGAAAACCAGATGGTTAGAATTTCTAAGTGAATATGACGTTGATATACATCATATCAAGGGGAAAGAGAACAAAGTGGTTGATGCACTCAGCAGACGAGTGCGTGAATTGCATGCTATAGCCATTATCATGTACCAATCAGATTTGAAAGACAGAATTATAGAGGCTGCCAAATCAAATTTGCAATACAAGGAATTAGTGGCAAAATTATAGCAAGGTACTTTGTAGCAGAAAATTGAAGAATACAAGTTGGTTAATGATGAAATTCTCATGTTCAGGGGAAAAATTTATGTACCAAATTCTCAGGGATTGAAAAATATGATATTGAGATAAATGCATAGTGTACCTTATGTTGAGCACCCAGGATATCATAAAACTATTGCAGCTGTCAAAAGCCAATATTATTGGCTAGGCATGAAGAAAGAGATTGTTGATTTTATTGCCAGATGTTTGGAATGTCAAAAGTTTAAGGCTGAGCATAGACACCTAGCTGGTTTTATACAACCATTACCCATTCCTGAGTGGAAATGGGAAGTTGTAACAATGGATTTCATCACTAAACTTCCTAGAACAAACAAGAAACATGATTCTATCATGGTAGTGGTGGATAAGCTTACTAAAACTGCCCATTTTGTTCCAGTTAAACTCACTCACAAGGAAATGAACATCGATGATGTTTATATGAAAGAAATTGCTAGATTACATGGCATACCCAAGACAATTGTGTCTGACAGAGATCCAAAATTTACCTCAAAATTTTGGAAGGGATTATTTAATGGATTTGGAACAAGTTTGAATTTTAGTACAACTTATCATCCAGAATCATATGGTCAAACAAATAGGGTGAATCAAGTGATTGAAGATATGTTAAGGATGTATGTTATGGATAAACCATCAAGATGGGAAGACTACCTACACTTGGTAGATTTTGCTTATAACAATGGGTACCAAGCATCTTTAAAGATGAGCCCATTTGAGGCACTTTATGGCAGAAAGTGCAACACACCAGTAAGCTAGGATAACCCAGCAGACAGAGAAGTGGTTGGGCTAGATTTTCTCAGGGAAATGGAGAAGAAAATGATAAAAATAAAACAAAATTTAAAGACTGCCCAAGACAAAAAGAAAATTTATGCTGATAAGGGTAGAAATCACAGGGAATTTAAAGTAGGTGATCATGTATTCTTGAAAGTGAAAGCCAACATAAGTTCCCTAAAGTTGGGAAATTGTTCAAAGTTGGCAGCTCACTATTGTGGGCCGTTTGAAATCCTAGAGAGGACTGGTCCAATATCTTATATGATTGCATTTCCTGCATCTATGTATGTTCATAATGTATTCCATGTATCATTACTCAAGAAATATATACCTGATGTTAATCATGTTATTGATTGGAATGTGATTCAGGTGGAACAAGAAGGCACTTTTCAAGTGCATTCGGTACGCATTCTAGACCGAAAAATCAAATAGCTTCAGAATCAAGCCATGGGGCTTGTAAAGGTCCAATGGACCTGGTATGGTCCTGAGGACGCTACTTGGGAGCATGAGGATGCAATGCGAGTGGAATAAACACATATTTTTGAGGATTTTTGAAATGTTGTTGTATATGGGTAAATGATGCACTGAGGAGAGTGCATAAATAAGGGGAGGGGAGGGGATTGTAATATCCCTAGGCTGCACCCAATTGTAATGTAAATGAAAATGTACTTAAGTTGTTGAGTTGTCTGACATCATTTTGTATGAACCTTTCATGGAATAGTGTGTGCATGTATTGTGCAGTGAAATGAAGAAGTGTGCACATTCCAGGATACCGTGTGCAACATCTAAGTGCGTGCAATTGTGAGGACAGTGAGACTTTGTGTATATGTTATGTTTTATAGGCTGGTGAGACAGTTATTATAAGCTAGGATGTTTATGTTTGGATTAGTCCGAAGAGCCTAGATGTTAAAGGGCAGTGAACCTATTTTTGTATATGTCTCATAATTAATATAAAATACATCGTTGCACATAGACTGACGCCGATAAAAGAGATGGGGGACTAAACTCCACTGGTTAGGGAAAGGGAGGGGTTAAGTTAAGGAAAGGGTCTAATCTAGAGAGCTTAAACCAAAAAGGAATATTATATTAATATTTCTTAAATATAAAGTATGGATAATTATTTTATCCTAAGTTCTAAAGTTGGGGACAAGTTGGCCAAATTAGCTCCCAACATGACAAGTGTCAAGTTGGGGACATGCATGCATATTTTTGGGACTTAGTTCATTTCCCATCATCTTTTCCATCATTCTTCCCATCATTCCTTCCATCATTCAGTCATCCAGTCAATCATCCATGAGCATGCACACACCCATTCAGCTATCTTTCATACCTTCATGACTGTACCTGAACCTATATCCATGGCCATTTTGTGAGGGTGTAGCTGGTTAGCTTGGGAGTTGGATTGAAGAAGCAGGTAGTCATGCCCATGGGATATTGAAGAGGTAGGTTCTTAGGCCCGTGAGAAATTATTTGAGTGAGAGAATTGTTGGGAATTGATTTCCTGAAGGTACTAAATTGTAGCTACAGTACTCTGAGACTTCCTGTCCAGCCTATTGCTAAAGCCCAGAAATGAGGTGGGGCAGTCGAAGGATTGTTGAGAAGAGAAGGGTCACACTTCTTGGGTGGGATAGGCATGTGGGGAATGAGGGACTGTAGGTTGTTAGTTTGTGTTGGCACCTGTGAAATAGTCTTTCATGTTGTCTATGAGCCTTTACCCTGGTTAGGAATCCCTTTACCCGGGTGGAGTTTCGTCCCAGCTCGGGGGTGAAGCATTGTTGAGAGGGACGAACAGTGTGGTCTAAGGCTGGGAGGTTCATGGAAGGTATGCACATAGTTGGTGACATTATTATCAAGATTAGTGTCAATTGTGCGATAAATTTACATGTTGCATTGTTATTTACATGCTTATTTTTATGGGATGTCATATGTGTGGTTATAACTGTGTTTATTTTTATGTCTATTTCCTATATATGTTGCATGTATATGTTTACTGTTATTTCAGTGTATTTACAGATGTATTTGTATGTTCACATTTTATACATAATGCTTCTGCAAGAGTTATGTGTGTATGTATCTTAATTGCATGCAGTTCGAAAAAGTTATGTGGCATAGCTCACTTGGATGTTGGGTATGTTACAGTATGTTCCACAGAGAGAAACATAAGAGTCATTTGGATTAGCGTGGCCCATCATGGATGGTCGGGGATGTTACACATAATAAATCACAACATGGTTCTACATGGGATCCACCGCGCATAGAGTAGGCACCAAGAGAAACAACAGAACAAGAGCAGGCACCAAGAGAAACAACATAACATGCGCACACAAAAGAAGTACAAATGGAGACACATGGTATATCTATGGAGGAAGAAATTGGGAAGGAGACATGCATGGATACACATATGCCAGAGGCATCTGAGCCATCAAATGCCCAAAATAAGAGAATAGAGGAGAAAACAAGTGGCTCCAAGAAGAAGGCGAAGGTCCAAAAAACACCAATGCACACATCACTGAAAATAGATGATGTGGAACTAATAGCCACAATAGTGAAAGACCAACTATATGCGGTGTGGGAGAATGACGAGAACCACAGGGCCTCGATTTTGGAGCAAGTAAAAGAAGTGAAAAATGTGTTGGAACAATTAAGGATCGAGGCATAATAGTCATCAAAAGACAAACCAACAAAAACTAAGGAAGGAGTTCCTATTGGAGAAACAATGCAAATTATAGTGTAGGGGAGCACCAATTTTATCATAACCCTTGAGATTTTTTTCATCGACGAGGAGGAAGAATAGAGGCCCCTAAAGGAAATCAAGAAATTGGACTTGGCATTTCCCAAGATCCCAATGAAGGCGCTCTTTAAATTACAAATAAGTGATGCACAAGAAATTCAGTCGAGGGAAAATAATGATGCGACAAACTTAAAAATAGTGCAGGAGGAAAAGACCACACTGAGGGAAGCATCTAGCCAAGAAGAGAAGGTAGCGAATATAGCACAACAAAAATTGGAAGAAATGGAGAAACATATTACCACAATATTCCAAACCATCCCAGACAGAGCAAATTCAGAGGGAGTATCTACTGAAGAAACAATCAGGAAAATAATGCATGCCTTGGAGAAGTACAATGACCATGTAACGGAGATGGAGGAGCATGATTACCCACTACTCCTCTAGAAGTTAGAGCACAATGAGAGAAAGACGCAACAACATCTACATAAATCATAGCGCATGAGATACAAAGAATAAAAAAGTTGATGGAGAAGACCACCTAACTGTGGACACAACTCTTGGAAGATGGGAACTTGCAAGACTTGCAAGGAAGGATAGATAAACTATATGCAATAATGGTAGATATGAAATAGTGACAGAGACAATGTCACTTCCTGACAAAATAAAGAATGCGGAAGAAATGAAGAGCCTACAAGTAGAGGAGAAAGTAGTGTAGGCGCAAAAAATTGCAACACAGGCTTAGTTGGATCCCCTGTAGGAAAAGGTAGAGCAGTTGGTCATGGATATCGACGCAGCGAAAATGCACATAGAATAGATAGGATTAGAGGGGGAGAAATATTGAGACCTCTAGTCAGAGTGCAAATGGTGGAAGCCATAACGGAGAAGAGAAACCAAGCTAAGGAGCAATTCCAACATATAACAGATATGTATGAAGCACTGGCACATGAAGTAAAAGATGTAGGAGTTTGTGAGTGACTCGGGATGAGTCACAATGTCAGTTTTGGGTGCATGTTGGCACAGACCAATTTTGGGGAGAATCAAGGAAGTTTTGAAGGAATCAAAGAAGTGCCGGAAAATAAGGAAGTGCATCGAAAATAGAGGAAAAGAAGCACCGGAAATAGAGGAAAAGAAACACTGAGAAAAGTAGTTACAAAGTGGACAAACTGTTGTGGAGCAGTTGGGAAGTGGACAAGCTCTGACTTGGAGAAATAGTTGGATTGAGGACCAACCGAGATTAAGTCAATAAGAAAGTAAAAAGACCTAATCCACTTAGGGTTATGGTTTTTGTAAGGGATTTGTCCCCATTTTGTATAAGTAGAATGTATTAGGATGACCGGAGGGTTGTCCTTTTTGGTGGTATGTGTATTGTTGAGGTTGTAGTAGATCCTTTAGTTGAGTAGGAGGTCTTGTCGAGAGACTGGTGTGATCTGGGGAGATTGAATGTAATGGAAGAAGGATTGTATAGTGTGCAACACTAGATTTTGCAAGAATATGAATAAAGAACCCAAGTGAAAAATATTTGTGGATGTAGACTAGGGGGGGTGAACCACGATATATCTGTGTTTTGTGCGAACGTATTTAGTATTTTTCTAGTTGTATTTTCTTTAGTAAGTTTATGATGAACATATTAAATGATAAAGGAAATAACACTACTCACTAAGAATAAACTAATGGAATCTGCAGAATAGCTCTAAATAAATGAATGTTATAGCTAGTGTTTATATCAGAATCTTGTGTGACAATAGATAAATACTTGTCACTGAATATATGTGGCTATAATGGTTAATGAATTACTATTATAATAGTTGTGATAATGTTATGGAATAAGATATAATGAGGGGTTGAAGGCTAATAGCGAGTAGATCTAATGCCTATGAGAGAGAAACGCATCCCATCCCATGGTTGCAGACACCTGAGTCATGTGGCCACCCATAGAAGCCATATCGGGTGAGACTGCATAGTGCACTTTGTGCGTTGTGTTTCCTTCTGGTATCTATAAGGGTCGATGTTCGAAAGGTTGTTGTTAATCTTGTAGTCATAACCTGGGTCAGCCCATAAGTAAACCAACAACTCTCAAAATTTCCTGCTCCAACAAAGATCTTCCTCTAGAATGTTCTTTAGAAGATAGAATTAGAATAAATAAGAGTAGAAGGCATGGTAAAGATTTTCTTGAGAATTATTTTAATAGAGCTCTACTCTACTGGAGGTTTCCCCCTCGAAGAGGCAAGTGAACATTTCTTTCTTTGAATAAAGGTATTATTTATGGTGTTGTTCTTCTCATATTTTTCTATTCCATTGATATTTATTGAATATTCCTATTTATGCATATTATATTGCATCTGGTACACTTACACAACGTAATCCATGAGATTTCCATTGCGTGCTGCCAACCCTGCCACCATGGCTTGTCACCCCACCACCATGGACCTTCCACTTGACACCTTTTTGTTGGTTGCGACAACTTGCATCCTCCCAGATCCAACGGTGGGAATGATTGGAAGATCAACGACCCACATTGTTTTTGCACCACCAAAAAGTTTGAGAGTTAACGGCCCTTCACAATGTGATGGTGTTTTTTCACCACAATACATGTAACATTTCAAATGGTTTCACATCTCGAGGGTCTATTTCAAAACCACGTCTCCCAACATGCGATACCACCATCAGTTTTGGATGATATCAGAATTTGTGACCCTTCCATGTTGGTGTACCACCTTGTCACCATGGACCTCCACCTCATCATTGAACTCACCACCACATCACCATCACATCACCACCACATGGCCTCCACATCACTATTGACGTCATATATGGGAAAATACCCAAAGTTTCCCAAATTTCAAATTTTTTCTAGAATTGCATACTTTATAAAAGAAAATTATACAAAATACCATGGATTCTTTGAAATTAATCATTGTACAACCAATTTTCATCCCTGTGCATGTCAAATCGACTACTGCACTTGAAATTCGACACTTTTGTGTCAATTTCTCAACAAATTCCACTTCAGAAATTTCGGCTTTTGCCCAAGATTTCCCCATTTCACCATGGGTATCCTACAAATACAAAATTCGACCAATTACAAGTTGAAAATTTCCCATTCATAGGTTAAAATTTGGGATTTTAACCCCCTTATATCAATTTCCTCAAATTCCTCCTGAATGTTTCCTCAATTTCATTAGAGTAATCAAACAATAAATTTGCAGACATCCCCTGAGATTTAACTCTACAAATTCCATATTATATATGTTGAATCTATCCCATACAGGCTCAATTTTTGAACCCAAATCTCTGATACCATTCTATAACATCCCCTAGCTTAACTAAGGAACATTAGTACGTGGAATACACATAAAATCGAAAATTTTCTTTCTAACTAATTTCCTATAGCTTACCAACTACAAATTATACGAAGATTTGAAACGATTCTAATGACCATAATTAAATGCATCTACAACATTATCAATGCACATGAATATAGCTAACTAATAATCTATAACAACACATGAAACCACTCTCATTCACAGAGTAAAATGCACAGCGATGAAACTCATAAGATAGCTCAACCAAATAGATAAAAACTTATCCTTTAAAATAAATTTTGTGAAACCAACTACTTGTGAAGGACATTCCACCCAACCATAGAAATTTTTTTCTAGATATCAACAACAATTCACCCCCAAGTTGGGGCTAGAAATCCAAAAAATAAGGGTGCCTCTCATTGTTCCCTCACATCTAAATAACCAACAACCCACTGATATTCTCTTACAGCTATCCCAAAATTCCTCCAGCTCTCTTCCTATTGACCTTCCCAACCCAAGGAATGTAATCCTTCACTTCTCTCAGTCCATCGAGGATCCCATTCATTTATGAGGGTCCCTTTGGCACATGAAACTAGGAATCTCTTTGTTAGGAACTCAAGGGAACTCACTGTCAGGAAAACTACCTCGAAAAACAACAAAAAACACTTTCTTTTATAGTACAACTCACATAATAGCTCACTCTTCAGGCTTGATAACCTGGTTCTTCATTTTCTAGCTCCAAAATTCTCCAAGAATGCTCCAACATGCTCCATAATTCACCCAACCTCCTTGCTCTAGCTATGGTGCTCTTTTTCCTTTCTCTTCCCTTGTTGTTCATGAAAAACTAAATTGTGTAAAACTACCTATAACCACCCATACAAATTTCCTCTATTTTCCAAAGACAATTAACCACACACTCTAACCAATGTTGATTTTACTGCAACCCCATGTGTAATATTCCCAAGAACGAGCCCTGTTGTAATCATATTTATCAATTGTAAATCATGTTTTGTAGGCTGGTGTGCCAAGTATTGATAAGATGGTGGGCTTATGTGTTTATTAGGTCGAAGATCCTAAGTATTAAGGCCAAAAGCCTAATTTTTGTATATGTAATTATGCATATCATTAATACAATATATGAACATCATTGTGTGCAGACCAACCATAAAGAAAGAGTGATGGGGGACTAAGCTTCGACAAGGTGGGTAAGGGAAAAGGGGTTGAAATATTGGAAAGAGGGGCTAATCTTAGGAGCTTAAGTCCTTGGGAATAATAATTTATTATTATTCCAAAAGGTATGTGAAATGTAGGTTTTTATCCTAAGTTTCTAGAAAGGGGGAACATGAGAAAAAGGGAACACATGTTGATGGAGCACATGCAGCCTCATGGGCGACATGTGTCAACCCGGGCACATGAAATTTAACTCAAGAATTGAGCCATGATGGGGGTTCTTCCTCCATTCGGTCGTCCACTATCTGAACTGAGGGATCTATGTATGCCTCACACAGCTATGATACCATATTGTAACGTCCCCATACATTAACCCACTTGCCAAGAAATGCTACTACGCATAAACATTCTCATACTTAAGTAGTATGCACTTAAGTGAAGTTAAATGACTTAACACAGAGTAAACATATAATTATTTCTAACATACAAAATTAATGGAATTAACAATAAATATCATTGCAACGGAATACATGATAATATTGCAAGCATCACAGACATGCATTTTAATTGAAATTAAACACATGCATATACTTATCTTTGAAACTGTAGTAACTCCACCAACTGCATGAAGACTTTCCATGAACCTCCCAGCCTTAGACCTCACTACTCATCACGCTCAACAATGGGTCACCCTCAAGCTCAGACTAAGCTCCACCCAAGTTAAGGGAATGCTAGACTAGGATGAGGTTAGAGGAAAACTACACAGAGAAATTGGAAGGATTCTCCCCTAGAAGCCTTCTTACACCCACTACTCACAGACTCTCATTCCCCACATGCCTGTTCTGCCCAAGTGTATACACCTTCACAAGAATAGTCCATCGGTGCTTCACCTCCCCTCTAGGCCTCGACAACAGGCCAGATCAGGAATTCTCAGAGCTTCGTAGCTAGTGTTGGACTCTCTCTAGGAGAAAACCACTCCCTGACATACTCCCTCACCTGGAGAGAGTTGCTCACAGGCCTGAAAACCTGTCCCTTCTACCATGGGACTGACAACCTAGTTTTTCCACTAGTTTCCAATTCAATTCCCACAAGTTCAGGATGAAAGTAACAACAACAACTTGGGTTAACTCACAAGTGACAACAGCAACAGGAAAAAGGGGTGTGGAACTAGGAAACGAAAACAGGCCACTAAGACAAAGTATGGTTCAGATAACATCGATTTTTCATATGCGTGAAAAGAAATTCATGCAGAGGTCGACATAGACTCAATAGTTTGGACAGAGGGTGTATCGCCTTCTCAAGAAAATATCTTCCAAACTTCCGACCTTTCTAGCCATAGGGCCTACAACACATATGTCACCAACCAGGGTGGCGACATGTGTTGCTCCTAAGAAGGTCCACGTCAACCTAGGCGATGCCCTTCGGCCCCACTGCATCTATTTTTTCCTTCAGGACCCACTAGCATGTGGCACACATACCATGGGTCCACATCCATCCAAGTGACATCAACCTGACCCATTACTTCCGCTCTTCGGGAGTTAGAGAGGGAAGCGAGTGTGAGAGACTCCAAGAATGAAATCCCAAAACCCCAAAACTTGAAACCTCGAAGTCTTGTTTAGATAACTTTGATACCTAGCGCTTGGTCATGGACCATGGTCGCATGGGTTGGAAAAATGAGAGAAAAAGGGGCCAAGTCTTGAGTGCACTACAGAGCCGAGAAGAGCTCGGAAAATTCATGGAAACTGAACGTTTTCTTGAATCAAGTTGTTTATGAATGTTGTGGGATTTGTTAAGGAATAATGACCTGAAAAAATATGGTTGTCTGCACATTGTGATGAAAAAGTTCAACAAGCACCAGAACTGAATAGAATTGCCACTGAGTGCAAAAGAAATGGAAAGGGCACAAACTGCTTCCAGTTCCAAGGACGAAGAAAAATGAATGGATGTTCATTTGGGCGTTGAAGGATCAAACTCCAATGGCCATGGAGAAGATATAGATAAGGAAGTAAACATGAGGAATATCATTGAAGGATTGAAAAAAGATGCCCAAACTTGCTGAGAAGATAGTAGAAAACACAGAAAAGCTCAAGAAAAACAAGGTGAATTTAACATAAAGTTTTTAAAGAGTTTGGAGAGAATAGAAAATAAGTTGGATAAGGAGAGTGACTCTAGCAAATCATGGAGTCACCATAATTTTGAGGGAAGAAGGTCAAGGAGTGTGGGTAAACATCATAATCACTCCCAAGGTTGCTCCAAGAGAAGGACACATAGTAGTTCAAGCACATCCCCTACCAGAAATCACACGAGATCTAGAGTGGATGAATTGAAGGGAGAGATGAACAAGATTAAGCCTCTTACGTTCGATGGAGAACATCAGAAGGAGGAAGACATAGAAACATGGTTGCTTGGTATGAGGAAATACTTCCAACTACAAAATTATTCCTCTCATGCAGAAGGAAGAATTGCAATGTATCAACTGAAAGGAAAATCATCCATGTGGTGGTATCAACTTATGTAGGTGAAACACATTAGAGAGAAAGATATCACTTGGAAATAATTCAAGAGGTATTTTGAGAAGAAGTTTTTGACTAAGAGATATTATGACAGAAATATGAAGGAGTTCTTTGAACTCAATCTAGGCAACATGTCCATTGATGAGTATGAAGGTAGCTTTTTGGAATTGTTGAAGTATGTTTTGTTCATCAAAGAATAAACTGTTAAGATTCAAAGGTATCTGAGTGGAATTCCACCTTCCATTGGTGACAACATCCAATATCATGACCCAAAGCCCATGGAAGAAATGATAAGAAGGGAAAAATGCTTATATGAGCAGTAAAGAGAAAATCCTACCTTTCGAAAGGCTTGGGACGACCAGAGGAAGTTCAAGAAAGAATAGAGGCAGAAGGGAAACAAACCTCCCTTTCTCAGAAATAGTCCTCAAGGATAGCCATCATTTAGATAGTCGAGAATGGCTGAAGTAGGGGAACAAAGGCTAAGACATATGCCCATTTAGTGTTGGGGTTGTCAGGGAAACATAAGTACAAAGATTGTCCTCACAAAAATGGAAAAGTGAGAAATGTCCATAATGTTCAACAATATGAAACAATGGAGTACATGGGCAGTAGAATGCCAAGGATCTATGAAGCCCTGGACAACAAGCAAGCTGAATTTCAGTCACACATGATTGAAGTAGAAGGTATGATTAACAACCAACAATTTATTATTTTAATTGATTCAGGGGCTAGCCATAGTTATGTAGATCCTAGAGTGGTGGAAATTTTTCATTTTTCAAGAAGAAAACATGAAAAGTCTTGGTTAGTTCATTTGGCTATAGGAACCAAGAGAAAAGCCACTGAGTTTGTTAAGTCCTGTCCAGTGGATATGAAGGGACTGAGCACAAAGGCTGAATTGAATATTCTCCCTTTAGGTTCTTATGACTGTCTAATTGGGATGGACCGGTTGGACCAGCACCATGCCATATTGGACTGTCATAAAAAGGCATTCACTTTCCTAGATGAGGAAGCGAATCAAAAAATATTCCAAGGAATTCCCAAAGCTATTGCTATCAGAGAAATCTCAGCAATGCAGTTGAAGAAGTGCTATAGAAAAGGCTGTCAATTATTTGTAGCCTATGTGGAGGAAACACCTAAGGATAAGGTGTCAAATATTGGAGATCATGTGGTTCTAAAAGAGTTTGAAGATGTATTTCAAGAGATACCCGGATTACCCTCGAAGAGAGATATTGATTTCTCTGTAAACTTGATGCCTGGAGCAGCCCCAGTGTCGAAAGCTCCTTACAGAATGAGTACGCCAGAGATAAAAGAGTTGCAATTGCAACTTGAAGAGATTCTAAAGAAGGGTTATATAAACCCAAGTGTGTCACCTTGGGGTTCCTCATTCCTATTCGTGAAGAATAAGGACAGAACACTGAGATTGTGTATCGATTTCAAACGATTGAACAAAGTAACCGTGAAGAACAAATATCCTCTACCGAGGATTGATGACCTCTTCGATCAGTTGAAGGATGCAAAAATATTTTCGAAGATAGACCTCAAGTCGGGATAACACCAGGTAAGGATAAAGGATGAAGACATTAGTAAGACCACCTTTAGAACAAGGTATGGTCGTTACGAGTTCATAGTGGTGTCGTTTGGGTTGTCAAATGTACCCGTTGTTTTTATGTGCCTGATGAATGGTGTATTCAAGGACTATCTAGACAAGTTTGTCATAGTATTCCTTGATGACATTCTGGTGCATTCCAAGTTGGAGGAAGAGCATGAAAAACATCTTAGGATGGTGTTTTAGGTGCTAAGAGAGCACCAACTGTATGCCAAGTTGAGAAAATGCTTGTTTTATCAAGAGCAGATCCATTACTTGGGGCATATTATTTCGAAGGATGAGATAGTTGTAGGTATTGAGAAGATTGAGGCCATTAGAGAATCGTTAGTGCCAAAGAACGTGATAGAAGTTAGATCCTTCATGGGATTATCTGGTTATTACAGAAGGTTTATCGCAAGGTTCTAGAGGATAGTTCACCCTATCACTTCCTTGCAAAGGAAGGAGAAGAAGTTTCAGTGGATAGAGGATTGTGAGAAAAGCTTCCAACAATTGAAGCAATTGTTAACCAATTCTCCAATCTTGAGGATTGCAGATCCAAACGAAGATTCTGTGGTGTGCACTGATGCGTGCAAAGGAGGACTGGGAGGGGTCCTCAGTCAGAATGGATTCATAATTTGTCATGAATCCAGAAAGTTGAAAGAGAACGAAAGGAACTATGCAACTCATGATTTGGAGTTGGCAACCATAGTACACGCTCTAAAGAAATGGAGACATTACCTCATGGGAAGGAGGTTCGAACTAAGAACAGACCATAACGGTCTGAAGTACTTGTTTGATCAGCCAACCTTGAACGCTAGACAGTGTAGGTGGCTAGAGTTTCTCTGTGAGTATGATTTTGATATCAAGCATATCAAAGGGAAGGAAAATAAAGTGGATGATGCACTCAGCAGGAGAGTGCATGAATTACATGCTACAACCATTAGCATTTACCGAATTGATATTAAAAGAATAATTTTGGAGGCTACAAACACAGATTTGTAGTACAAGGATTTGGTAGCAAAGCTACAACAATGTAAGATGCCACAGAAAGTGGAGAGTTATAAATAGGAAATAGATGGAATACTTTTGTACAAGAACAAAATTTGTGTACCTAATATCCAGGATTTGAAACTTGTGATTTTGCATGAAATGCACAATGTGCCTTATGTTGGGCACCATGGATATCAAAAAATTATGGCAGCAGTCAAGAGCCATTACTTTTGGCCAGGTATGAAGAAAGAGATTGTTGAATACATTGACAGATGTATGGAGTGCCAAAAGGTTAAATATGAGAACATGCACCCAACAGGGTTGTTGCAACCTTTACCCATTCCTGAGTGGAAGTGGGAAGTAGTGATAATGGATTTCATCATGGGATTGCCCAGAATAAGAAAGAAGCATGATTCAATTATGGTGGTGGTGTACAAGCTTACGAAAGCTACCCATTTCATTCTATTAAAGACTCCTCAAGAGGAAACAGATGTTTCTGACATATTTGTGAAGGAAATAACACGCTTGCATGAAATCCCTAAGACAATTGTGTTTGACAGAGACTTGAAATTTACCGCAAATTTTTGGAAGGGTTTGTTCAAAGGATTCAGAACGAATCTAAACTTTAGCATAGCTTATCATCCTAAGTCTGATGGGTAGACAGAGAGGGTGAACATAGTAATAAAAGACATGCTAAGGATGTATGTGATGGACAAACCATTGAAATGGGAAGACTACCTATACTTGGTAGAATTCGCCTACAAAAATGGGTATCAAGCATCGTTGAAGATGAACCCATTTGAAGCACTTTATGGCAGAAAGTGCAATACTCCAGTAAGATGGGATAATCCATTTGATAGGGAAGTAGTTGGGCTAGAGTTGCTCAAGGAAATGGAAGAACAGATGCTAAAAATTAAGCAGAATTTGAAAGTTGCCCAAGACAGGAAGAAAAGTTATGCTGATAAAAACATAACCCATAGAGAGTTCAAAGTGGGTGATCATGTTTTTATGAAAGTAAAAGATAATAGAAGTTCCCTGAAGCTGGGAAACTGCATCAAGTTGGCAGCCAGATTTTGTGGGCCATTTGAAATCCTAGAAAGGATTGGGCCAGTTGCATATATGCTTGCATTACCTACATCCATGAATGTACATAATGTGTTTCATGTTTCATTGATTAAGAAATATATACCTGATGCTAATCATGTAATCAATTGGAATGTGATTAAGGTGGAACAAGAAGGTGTCCTACAAGTGAATCCTATGTGCATATTGGACTGGAAAAGTAGACAGCTCCGAAATCGAGCCATATGGATTGTAAAGGTCCAGTGGACCTGGTACGGTCCTGAGGACGAGACATGGGAGCATGAGGATGCTATGTGGGTAGAATACTTGCATCTTTTTGAAGATTTTGAAAATCTTGTTGATGTTGTGTGAAAGTTTCACTATGGACAATGAAAAAATAAGGGGAGGGGATTGTAATATCCCCAAGAATGAGCCTTGTTGTAATCATGTTTATGAATTATAAATTCTGTTTTGTAGGCTGGTGAGCCAAGTATTGATAAGATGGTTGGATTATGTGTTTATTAGGTCGGAGATCCTAAGTATTAAGGCCATACGCCTGATTTTTGTATATGTAATTATGTATATCATTAATATAATATATGAACATCACTGCGTGCAGACTAATCACGAAGAAAGAGTGATGCGACACTAAGCTTCCACAAGGTGGGTAAGGGAAAAGGGGATGAAAGATTGGAAAGAGGGGATAATCTTAGGAGCTTAAGTCCTTGGGAATAATAATTTATTATTATTCCAAAAGGTATGTGAAATGTAGGTTTTTATCCTAAGTTCCTAGAAAGGGGGAACATGAGAAAAAGGGAACGCATGCTGATGGAGCACATGCAACCTCATGGGTGACATGGGTCGACCCAGGCACATGCAATTTAACCCAATAATTGAGCCATGATGGGGGTTCTTCCTCCATTCGGTCATCCTCTGTATGAACCAAGGGATCTATGCATTTGATCTCTGTATGCCTCACGCAGTTCTGAGACCCGAAGTCGATGATGTTTTCTTGAGAAGTCGATACACCCTCTATCTGGACTATTGATTCTATGTCGACCTCTATGTGAATTGCTTGTCACACATCCGACAAACCAGTGTTATTTGAACCGTATTGTGTCTTAGTGGCCTATTGTCGTTTCCTGGTTCCACACCCCATTTTCCTGTTGTTGCTGTCACCTGTGAGTTAAGTTTTAGGGATGATTTTATGGGCTAAATTTCGCTCATGGGCTAATTTTCCATGGTTTTTCCAAAACTGAGATTCGTTATTTTAAAAATGATTTGCCCAAATTCTATAGGATAAAATTATTTTACCTCAAAAATTGACAAAATTTCATAAAAACTATATAAAATCCTTAGAAATTTGAATATGTTTACAAAAATATCACCAATCATTTATAGTTGGCATATGAAGGATTAGTAAGATTCACCAAGGCTTCTACATTTTAAAATAAATTTCCATCCTTAAAATCGTCCCTAGAGTTAACCCAAGTTGTTGTTGTTACTGTCATCCTGAACTTGCGGGAATTGAATTGGAAACTGGTGGAAGAACCGGGTTGTCAGGCCTGTGGTAGAAGAGACAAGTTGCCAGGCCTGTGAGCAACTCTCTCTAGGTGAGGGAGTCTGTACAGGAGTGGTTTTATCCCAGAGAGAGTCCAGCACTAGCTATGGAGCTCTGAGAATTCCTGATCCGGCCTATTGTTGAGGCCTAGAGGGGAGGTGAAGCACCGATGGATTGTTCTTGTGAAGGTGTATACTCTCAGGCAGAACATGCATGTGGGGTATGAGAGTCCATGAGTAGTGGGCGTAAGAAGGCTTCTGGGGGAGAATCTTTCTGATTTCTCTTTGTAGTTTTCCTATAACCTCAGCCTAGTCTAACATTCCCTTACCTTGGGTGGAGCTTAGTCCCAGCTCGGGGGTGACCCTTTGTTGAGTGTGATGAGCAGTGAGGTCTAAGGCTGGGAGGTTCATGGAAAGTCTGCACGTGGTTGGTGGAGTTACTACAGTTTCAAAGATAAGTATATGCATGTGTTTAATTTCAATTAAAATTCATATCTATGATCCTTTCAATATTATCATGTATTTTGTTGCAATGATATTTACTGTTAATTCCATTAAGTCTGTATGTTAGCAATAATTATATGTTTACTCTGTGTTAAGTCATTTAACTTCACTTAAGTGCATACTACTTAAGTATGAGAATTTTTTTGCGTAGTAGCATTGCTTGGCAAGTGGGTTAATGGTCGGGGACATTACACCATGTTTCCAATAACTATGGAAGTGAATTCTACACCCAACCCCTGATATGTATTCAATGATTGGGATCTCATGCACTCAAACACAAAATACAAGGTTTTCTCAAATGAAAATAAAATTCATAAATATGGGTTTGACTTAACACCCATAAACCATTTCCCCTTGGGACCCTCTAAGAAACTCCCAGGCATCCCCTCTCTCATTTGGATTAATAATCCCCCATAGTTTTCCATATTCCTATTAGCTGGTATCAAATTATTCTTATTTAAAAACATAAAATACATTATGTATATTACATCGCTTGGCCATAGCCTCATTCATTTCTACATTATCCATTAATTACACTAGGGATTATAGTGGGGATGTTACACTACCTATCCATCCAATCATCCTTAAATGGTTGGTAGGTGTACGAGTCCATACAAATGCATCTCTTTGTGACTGGTGGATGTAATCCAATTCTAGGATCAATGAACAATGACATCAATTATTTTTTTGTAATGTTCAAGTCTCTCACTTGGTTTTTATCTAGACCAATTCTGTAATATTAAAAAATCCTAGCCCTATACTTAGAAATACTGGTTAATTTCCCTTGGGCACTTACAATGGATGATATAATGGTGTCCAAGAAAGTAACTAATGACAATCAAGTGGGACATATAGTACTTCGTAAGTCTTGGACAATAGATCTAAGACACCTCAACCCTTCATCATTTTTTGTGTTTACATTTGTTGTTTGTAGGTTGGGGTTTGGTGTGCCTTCCTGTGGTGGTGTCGGGTTTTGGTTTTCTCCAGGTTCCATGTTAATTATGTGTGTTTCAATTTAATAATGCAATATATATAAATTAGGTTCATTTTTTAATCATTTAAATAATTTAGGAAATTAAAAAACATGAAATTGGATGTGAATAAATACTTGGAATACCCCTGAGATGGAGTCAGGATCACATGAACACCTCGTCAACAAATCCTAGGGATTAAATTTTATCAACAACTCCTCAAACATTCCACGCAGTTGGTAAAATGAGGGAAAAAAGTGCATGCACGCCCTTTTATTCGAGCCCAATAGGAACACACACATGTTCCTAGAATGCGTGCACGTTCTTAGGAATGCATGCACATTCCTGCTAAGGAGATGAGTTGGCATCCTCAGGAATGGTTGCAGGTTTGACATACTGCATGAGCCCATTCATGTTCACCTCGTTGCCACTTTTTTGTCCACCAACTTCTTGCGTATACCAGTATAATAATGTCATTTGTAATATTTTTTAAAGGAGACTTGTGTTATTTTTTTAAATAATTTGATGATAACATTTTAACCTTAGTTAATATATCTTATTAATTTATATATAAACACAAATAGATTTATGAAGATACAATGCATCTCTTTAAATGAGACGTTTTCTATATGGTTCCTTACTTTTTTTCTCTCTAATTTATATATAGTTTTAGTTTTATAAATAATATGAAAAGTTATTTTTTTACAATTTGATGATAAAATTTCGATCTTATTCATTAGATGTTATTAATTTATATAGAAATAAACATATAATTTCCTTATCTTTTATATAGAAACAAAAATATATGCGTGCATCTCCCCTTAATAAATAATAATCTTCTATCTATAATTATATTAATTAATATAGTTTAAATTTAATAAACAATATGAAATGTTGATTTTTATATTTTAATAATAATATTTTATATTTATTTTGATCAATTTATATAAAAGTGAAAATATCTAAACAAAACTTTAATAATATCTATGTTATTATGTTAATTAATATATTTTAAATTTAGTAAGAAATATGAAAAGTTATTTTTTCACATTTTGATAATATTTCTCAATTTTATTTTATTAATTGATATAAAATATAAAATCATTTTCATTATATTAATTTATATAAAATATGAGATTGAGTAGTATGTCCTTCCATAAATATGATGTTTTGAGAGTGTTGGAAAGTTGGTTGTCATTGATGTCAACCCTAGAAGAATTTCAGAAGCACTTAGAAGTGATGTGTTTATTTGAAGGAATCTCCAAAGTGGTACCCTTATGGCGTAGCTTTAAGCATGGACCTCACAGGAAGACAAATTGTATAAGCCTACAAGAAGCCCCAGCTGTTAAGAAAATAAGTTACAATATATTTTCAAGAAGCCCCAAAGGTGTGGTCATGAAGCCTGAAGTTGATTGGTGAAAAAGAGTACAAATGACATTATGAATACATTCAAAACTCTCATTGATGGATAGTCCTCATCATGTCATTTACAATATTAAGTAGCATGCCACATGGTTCCTCACAGTTTAGAAGTTATAACCTCTTAAAGATGAATCCTCGAATTATGGGCAAAAATCCCCCAAATGGTTGCAACAAAAAGTTATAAGTAGGCCCCAAAATTAATTAAAGTAGAAAAATATTACAAACAAGAAGTTATAGGTCAGCCCTAAAGTCAAGTAAATGAGGTACTTGGAAAAGTAAACATACCCATCAAGAGCCTCTCATTTGATCATCAATCAAGTGGAAGAAAGCAAGAAAGTATGTGATCTCTTAGCGAAACTGGAGTAGCGAAGGAGTGCAAAGGAAGGAAGTCTCAGAGTTGTAGATGTGATCAGAAGGGTTTTTGGTAACCCTAATTGATCAGACCCTCATGGGTCAAGCATAGAGTGTCCCGTGAGGACCCCGTAGGTTGCAAACGACTCATCACATGAGGCCCTGCTAGTTGCCCAGTCCAGTCCAGCAAGGTTGAAGAGAAGTTTCAAGATGGTGCTATCTTCTTAATGACGAAGCCAAGTAAGGTTTGATGATATGAGATTTTGTGCATAAGGTTCTTTACATGATAAAATGTATGGTTCTCTATATGTTTTGATGTTAATGCATGTGACATATCTTGGAGATTTTGGTATATGCTTGAGGAATATTTTGGAGGTTATGCCATATTCTTTGAGGCATACCTTGAAGTGTTTGAAACATGTTTGATGCATATGTTGGCACATGCTTGAGGCATGTCTTGAATGTTCTTGGCACATGGTTGATGCATATCTTGATGGTCATGGTACATGGTTTGAGGCATATCATGGATGTTGGCACATGTTTGAGGCTTGTATCTTGGATATTTTGGCACATGGTTTGAGGTGTATCTTGGATATTTTGGTATATGCTTTGAGGCATATCTTGGAAGGTATGGCACATGTTTTAGGCATGTATTGGAGGTTGTTTTGGAATATGAAGGATATCTTGGAGGTATTGACACATGGTTTATCTTGGCACATGATTAATGCATGTCTTGGCACATGCTTGATGCATATCTTGGCACATGGTTCGATGCATATCATGGTGATCTTGAGCACATGATTTGAGGGATATTATTGGTGATCTTGGCATAATATTTATGTGGTTGAACTAGGTCGATGTTGATGATGTGTTGGAACAAGCCATTTTGGAGAAAAGAACAACAATTAATGAAGACATTTAATAAATGAACCAAAAAAGGAGCACGCACCAAAAAACAGGGAAAAACAACATCGAGTAAGTAGGAAATTGAAAGAGGTGGTTCAAAGAAGGAAATAGTTGGATTTTGACCAGCCACACACAATAAGTTAGAAAGTGGAAAAACCTAATCCACCTAGGGTTAGTGGGTTAGGGTTTTGGTCATTATTGTAATGGGTAGTTAGCCCATTTTTGTAGTATAAATATGTATATTGAAATCTGAGGAGATCTAGGTAGTGAGATGCAAGAGTTAGTTGTTGAGATAATACCAAGATAATATTAGAGCCAATTTTGGAGAAATAGATATGCATTGTAATCAAGGGTAAGGTCACAAGCTATGGATCTTGGTGTGATCTTGTCAGCCTCAACTATATTTAGCAGTAATGCACACAACATTATAATCAATTTTACTCAATGTAATGCATGCAACACTATAATTTTGATGAAGAATAATAAAATAGAGAAGACAATCAGATCTTTGTGGACTTATTCTAGGTGGTGTTAAAGTGTGTTGAAACTACACATAATATATCTAGTTGGGAATTGACATACACATTTGCAGAGAAAATATGAGAAAAGAGAAGCATGAGAGAAAGAATGGAAGAATTATCAATAACCAAATGAATGAATGATAATTTATGATAATTTACACATGATATACTATGTATAACTCAACCAATGTGCACTGGAGGAGAAGCCAATGTGCCATAGTGGTGGTCTAGAGTGATATGGACAGACACCAATAGTTACAGGAGTAATATGCCACCTAGTATATTCTCTCGGGAAGTTACATGAGTGAACTTCCACCTAGATGAGTTAACCAGTCTATCTGTCTTCAGTTAACTGATTGAAATAGAGTGAAGTGAGGAGGAGATTAGGGAACCATGAGTAATGTTCTAGTTTGGTGATGATCCCAAGGTTGGAATGTTTACAGGAAGAATGTTCTTGTCATTGATGGCAATAACAACAACGAACTAAACCTCGAGAGCATAGAAGACGAGAAATATTAGAAGAGATAGCAGTTTCTAGAAGTGCAGACAAGGTCCAAGAGACGGACTCGCAGGACGAGAAAAGGTCGAGACCTGTGAACACTTAGAAATCCTTCTAATTCAGAGAGATCAAAAGATTAGGAGGAAGAGAAATCCTTCTAATTCAGAGAGATCACTGATCCAGAGGACCAACAACTGTCAGATTGAATTAATGAAGGATAGGATAAGCGGGGAAAAATGATTAAGAATTAGATCATCCAAATTTCCATCAACCCTCAGATTGATTTAAGTGGAAGGAAAGGATAAGCAAGGGTTGAGATCTAATATCTCGATCACTCAAATTTTCGTCATTCGTCGGATCGAAATAAGTGGAAGGACAGAATAAGTTAGAATAAGGGCATGCTAATCTCAACGAATGATAATCGGGCACTCAAATCTACAATCGACAAGGCATATCATACCCCCCTGACCTTTCTGCGTTTAACCGTGGGGGGGGGTCCGAGTTGGTGGTATTTCCCATGTGGGAGCCTCATATGTGTCACCTTGTTGTCAACTCAGACCCCCCTCGCTCATTACCACTTACCGCCTAATCCACCCTCCAAGTAAACCACCAAACCACTCATACATACCACCTCCATGCTCGAATGTCACACTCCACTACCCGCTACATGTCACACTCCACTACTGTGCTCTGCCTCCACCTCCACTACATTTCCTACACGTCTCACCCACGTCAACAGATCACCTCAACAAGGACATGTGGCAGATCACGTCAACAAGGACATGTGGAATACCATGTCAGCAAGGACATGTGGAAGACCATGTCAGCAAGTACACATGGAATAATCATATGATGACAAGTGTCAAGAGGAAATTGTCTTGTGCCATGTCAACAAGTGACGTAATAAAGCTACGTCACTCTGGGAGATTTACTTTGGGAGTTTCATCACCAACAAATGTCAAAATTCCTGAAGTCCTGAAGGACAAAGGTACAAAGTTGCTCTCAGTCGTTCGATCTGAAGATCACTTCGAGTGCATTCTCAATCGTTGATATAGTTCAGTGGAAGGACAATGTAAGTGGAAGTGTTAAATGACAGCAAGCGGTCTCCACCACCTATGACTTATTCAGTAGGTGACCACTCTAGAGGAGAATGAAGCATCTATTAGCCTAAATTCCTGAAGTTCTGAACATTGAATACCTGAAGAAGACCCTGGTCATTGATCGCTAGGAGGATTATGTGTCAGAAGATTATGCATTCGGGTGAAAGCACTCCAGGAGAAATGAGTGCATAGGAGTTGAAACTCCCGAAACCAGAAGTGAAGAAGTCACTCATGATCGTTGATCATGCAGGAGGGTATGTGTCAATAGATTGTTGACTCTGGGTGAAAGCGTTCATGGAAAAGTGAAGTGTCAAAGAGTAAAAAAGGCCAAAGTCCTAGAGTGGAGGATAGTCGTTGGATTAAAGATGAAATATGTGAGAAGATCTTCCATTTTTAAATATATCCAGTCAGAAGAAACGAGAAGTTGATATTTGAAATCTCTAGAGTCCAGATACTCGAAGGAGATCTCAACCGTTAATCCGAGAGGGACACAAGTCAATAGAGCTTCCACTCTGGAAGATTGGTGTACAGAGGAAAGAAGGGTTTCGGATTTGAAACTCTCGGAGCTCGTATCATGAAATAAATCACAACCATGAATTTAAGAAGGTTAGATCTGATCCGTCAGTTCAGGAGCACTGTCAATATTATGAGATCGACAGTCCTGTCGCATTGCAGGGATTGAAGATGCACGGACTTTAAAAATATGAAGGCGGGCCACAATCGAAACCATGGTTTTGGAGAAAGGACACGTGGAGGCTCGAGGTAAATTGCAGGGAGAAACATAGCTTGTTTCAAATTGTTAGAGTTACTTCACACAAACCTAGGGTTTATTTTTCCTAAGGTTATTCCTTGTTTATTAGTCATAATTAGTCATTATCTAGTCTCCTATATTTTAGGGGAGAATATTCCACCTGGAGAATATTATCTTTCAGTTGACACTTCAGTTTGACTAGTTGAGTTGAGTTTATATGTTGCATTGGTTTTGTCACCATGCAACATTGGGATCACCACCAACTCACTACTCTTTTTTCAGTTAGTTAACTAAAGACTAGTTGACTAGTTAACTCAGCTAGGTGGCAGTTCACTCCCGTAACTGCCTGAGAGACTAGAGTAGGTGGAAGTTTACTCTTGTAATTGTTGGTGTGTGTCCAAATCAATATAGACCACCACTATGGCTCATTATTTACTCATGTATCCTATATCTATTGTAAATTATTCACTCTTTGAGTGTGGAATATGATTAATGAGAATTCTTCCATTCTTTCTATCTTACTTCTTCTTTCTCAATTTATCTCTGCAAATGTGTGTAATATTTTATAGATAGATCTATTATGTGTAGGTTCAACACATTTACATGGTATCAGAGCTGACGGACTGCTAAGAAAAAGCTACACCAAATCATTTTTTGCAGGTACAAAAGATTGAAGACAACAAAAAGATGGATTATTCACCGGAAATACTTCTCACGCCTCATAACTATTTGGAATGGAAGCCAAAAATTCTTCTTCATATTAGATGCAGAGGCTTGTACCAAATTACTATGGAAATGGAAGTAGAGCCTGATTCTGTCGATGAGAAAAATGACTTTCTCAATAGACAAGATATGGCCATAGGAAGTATCAGCATGTCTGTTTCTCCTGAACTTTTCCATCAAGTATATAAGGAATCACAAGGATCAACTCCAAATGAATTATGGACCAAATTGGAGGTTCTATTTGGGAATAAATAATATTGTGAATATTTCATGTAGGAGGTCGAACAGATAGAGCTAGAAGAGAAGCCATCAGAAGATCAAGCTTCTTATTATGAAGAGTCTTCTACAAACATTTTTGCAGAAATTTGTATTCCATTAATTGAAGATGATGTCTACTCCATTTCAGATTTGTTTTCTGAAATTCATGTGGAAGATATATGGAATGCATCTCAGGAGTCACATGCAGACACTTTTGCATGCACCATGCATGCATCTCAAGAGTAAAAAATGGAGCCATGCACATCAGACGCCATTCTGATATTTTTTGAGAAATTTTTTCAAAAAAAGTTTGGATATTTGAATTGATCTCGGGAAAATATCCAATTTCAAAAACAAATCGTCCGAAACAGAGTCTGGAAAGTGAATTTATGATCGTTTTAAAATCAACAAAATTTCAACATTTTTTTGAAAACGACCGTACGATTTTCAAAATTTCATCCAAAATTTATTTGGATATTATTCATTACAATAAGATAAAGTGGATATGTGTGGACATATCAATGATGCATATACTTCATCAGATTCATGCAGAAATCTACATCTTCAAAAAAATCTTCAAAGAGCACAAACTTGCACAGTTGCGAGGTCTTCCTGGAGTGAAGGACATGGTTGCTTAGAAACTACCTTTTGTTCCTTATTATTTTTTATTTTATGCATTGTAATTTGACGGGGGGTTTTGTTCCTATGAGGTTTTCCCTCTTTCCTCATTTAGTTCAGTGTATCTTTTGTATTTGGGTACCTAACATGGCCTCATAGCCAGGACCCATTCTTTATTTTCACCATAGTGATGTTCAGGGAGGTGTTGGAGTTACTTCACACACACCTAGGATTTATTTTTCCTAAGGTTATTCCTTGTTTATTAGTCATAATTAGTCATTATCCAGTCTCCTATATTTTAGGGGAGAATATTTCACCTGGAGAATATTCTCTTTCAGTTGACACTTTAGTTTGACTAGTTGAGTTGAGTTTAGATCTTGCATTGGTTTTGTCACCATGCAACATTAGGATCATCACCAAATCACTACTCTTTGTTCAGTCAGTTAACTTAAGACTAGTTGACTAGTTAACTCAGCTAGGTGGTAGTTCACTCCCGTAACTGCCTGAGAGACTAGACTAGGTGGTAGTTTACTCTTGCAACTGCTGGTGTGTGTCCAGATCAATCTAGACCACCAATATGGCTCATTAGCTACTCATGTATCCTATATATATTGTAAATTATTCACTCTTTGAGTGTGGAATACGGTTAATGAGAATTCTTCCATTCTTTCTATCTTGCTTCTTCTTTCTCAATTTCTCTCTGCAAATGTGTGTAGTATTTTCTAGCTAGATCTATTATGTGCAGGTTCAACACATTTACACAAACCACCTTTGAAAGTTCCTGCAATCGTGTGGTCATATGAATTCATTGCCTAAGGTCATATCGAAAGAAGGAGTTAGCATTCGCTAGACMAAGATCATGAAGTTCCTTTTGAATAGGCCTATGGACACTGACGGTGGTCACGTGAAGGAAGGGGATTAAAATACAAAGAAGATAAAAATGACTGACTGTAACTGGCAATGAAGATGAATAATTGTGACTACTAGATAAKCCAAAGAATCTTAGGATAYCGGTCGATATTGATGAACAGGTCTGTTAGCACTCTGTAATTTTTCCAAGGCTGTGGACGCAAACACATAGGCAACATCAAACCCACTTCGAGTCTTGGATCTATCCCTCCAAGACTCAGAGAGGGATCTCTCTGTTTGATATAGATTTCTTTGAATAGATATTAGGCTAGCTAATGAGTTCAGAGTTTGGATTTTTTAAATGATTGGCTGAAATAGGAGAAAAAAGGTCCATTGGGTAATGTGGTCACAGCCTGAAGTTCAATCAAAAACAAGTTCTACATACAACCTTACAGGGCAAGGTAGGAAATTTGTTGGATTCTTTGAATTTGATTTTGGATTAGAGGATCAAGGTGAGAGGACCAGGCAATAACAGGGCAATCAAGAATCCCGAAATTAACCATTGAGAAGAAAACATTGACAATTATGTCAAAGCCAGAAACAAAGTGTATGTCTCAACAAATTCTATTCTTTGAACTTATTTGCATAATTCAGAGTATGAATAAATTAATAAATACAATGGAAACAAATCATAGTGAATAAGAAAAACATCACCACCAAAAATGACACATGAATCCAATAGTTGTTGTCATTGTATTATTGGATTGATGAAATACAAAAAACTTTGTGAGCTCTGATACAAAGTTCAATCATGGTCCCTCCTCTTCTCGGGTCTAGAAACAAACCCCTTTTACATTAAAATCATATGAATAAATAGGATAGATTCCCCAACAAGTTTTGGAAGTCGTATTCAACTGCCTCGGCCAAAAATAGCAACAAATCCCCAAAAATCCTGAACTGTCTACCATGAAAGATGGGCCAAATTTCTACAAAAAAGGGGTCCGCACAGACATCTTCTTCTCTTCAATGTTGACACTTGGGAAAACACTAAAGGAGGTTATTGTATATGGGCATGTTCTGGACAAAAACCTCCTTTTGTTTCACCAAATTTGCCTCCAACTCGTCGTAGCCACTCCTGCAAAATCAGGACTGTAACAAAAAAACCAAAAATCCGAAAAATGAGGTTGAAAGACAACTTCGATTCTCCAAAATGGTGGAACCTTTGAAAAATATGGAAGAGTTTTTTTTTCTTCATCCCATGCTGAAAAAAAAACTCTCTCGGTTTTTTAAAATATGTCTCTGTTTGCCCAGAATCTGCTTCGAAAGACGAGGTGTCAAACAGACAAAAAATGGGCGGTTTTGAAAAATTGGGGGAAAGTGGTTTTTTGGGGAAAGGTGGTATTCTGGACCCTCCCTGAGGTGGTAAGTGGTATTGGGAGGGGGAGGTCCGAAATCACTTGGAGGTGACAAGTGTCCCTCCCAATACCAGTTTTCGGACCCCCCCCCCCCCCCCCCCCCCCCCC